>CAJQUW010013289.1:0-63783 GCA_907163375.1 Prostheceraeus crozeri | reverse complement strand
TTAATCACAATATTTCGCTTCCACTACTTAAAAGCCAGCCTTGATGGCAGCGTCTAATTCGCAACGATATATTTGCATAGAATCATCCTAAGGACGCAACCATGCTGCATTCATTATTTTAAATTTAATAACATTATCATTTTACAATTTGAATCTGAGTCTGAGTACATTTTGAATTTTGAGTTTTCTTAATTTGAATCTCACCTGACCGTTTGCTTGAGAATGGTAGCTGGAGGTATGTCTTCGATCACTCATAGCTGTCAGGGTGTCAACTATTTGGTTGCAAGACTCTTTCCCTTGATCCGACAACAAAATTGAAGGCCAACCGGACATGCAGAAGAGTTCATACAGATATTTCGCCACAGTGGGTGCTTTGATATCTACTGTTGCTCTCGCGAAGGCGGACTTGGTGAATTTACATGTGGCAACTGTAACGTTTGTGTTCCCAGCAAAAGACTCGGGTAAATGCGTGATGCGCAAGAATTGAGGCTTCTCGATAGGGAGTACCATTTGAAAAGGAGTAATTGCTGGCCTTACTCCTTACTCTTCTTTTCATTGCTTTATCCGCTTGTTATGGATAAGGTCCATCTCTCAAATAAATGAGTATATGCTTGTCAGATATTTCTTGGTCTGTCCATACTTCGGACGGACCACGGGTCTTCTTTACAGAGACCGCACCTTCAGATTGTAGCATTACATTCATTTTCAGTAAACGATTGCATGAAAGACCACCGTAACCCATGTATTTTATAGGCCAGTGTCTAAAACTCAGTGACCTTAACTTACTGCCATTCGACAGCAACAGTACATGCCATAGAAATTCTAATGTTGACCAATACATGCAGGCGGAAACAGAGAAACGACGGAAATTGAATACGCTGATTATGTTGTGACTTTCTTTAACCTAGGGGGTCATTTAGTAACTCAGATTTCTGATTCTCTTTTTCCGATCAGCAAAACAGTTGAGGGGGTAAAAGAAAAGCATAACACCGGAGTTGACGCTAGGCTTTCTCTATTAATACGGAACTTAAGTTGCTACTACCCCTAGTAGCAACTTACCTAGCGCTACCCCTAGAAAATGCTATAGCAAATGCTAGCTTTATTAATACGGCCCATGGTCTTGAATTTCCACTACAACCCCTTAGGCTATAGAACTAGCGTCTGTCCGCACGGTGATCGGTGCCTCTGGGTCAACTTCTCCTGTCCCGCCATTAGGGTTACATTCTTTCAATCTCGAATCAAGGTAATTGTCCTTGAAGAAATGGGTTCATCCCAACCAGCATTCTCCCCCGCGGTACAGCGCCACTCAGTTCTTCTCTTGGTCAAGGAATCATCAGGTCGCTTGGGTCACTTCATCAAAGAATCACCGGATCGCTTGGTTCACCAAGTCAAGGAATCATCGGGTCACTTGGGTCACTTCGTCAGAGAATCACCGGGTCGCTTGGGTCACCAGGTCAAGGAATCATCGGGTCGCTTGGGTCACTTCGTCAAAGAATCACCGGGTCGCTTGGGTCACCAGGTCAAGGAATCACCGCGTCGCTTCAGTCACTCTGGCAAGGAATCACCGGGTCGCTTGGGTCACTTGGTCAAGGAATCACTGTGTCGCTTCGGTCACTACATCAACTAATCACCAGGTCGCTTGGGTCACTATGTCAAGGAATCATCGGGTCGCTTGGGTCACTTCGTCAAAGAATCACCGGGTCGCTTGGGTCACCAGGTCAAGGAATCACCGGGTCGCTTGGGTCACCAGGTCAAGGAATCATCGGGTCGCTTGGGTCACTATGTCAAGGAATCATCAGGTCGCTTGTGTCACTTCGTCAAAGAATCACCGCGTCGCTTGGGTCACTTGGTCAAGGAATCATCAGGTCGCGTGGGTCACTATGTCAAGGAATTACCGGATCGTTTGGGTCACTTGGTCAAAGAATCACCGGGTGGCTTGGGTCACTATGTCAAGGAATCATCGGGTCGCTTGGGTCACTTCGTCAAGGAATCATCGGGTCGCTTGGGTCACTTCGTCAAAGAATCACCGGGTCGCTTGGGTCACCAGGTCAAGGAATCATCCGGTCGCTTGGGTCACTTCGTCAAGGAATCATCGGGTCGCTTGAGTCACTTGGTCAAGGAATCATCAGGTCGCTTGGGTCACTATGTCAAGGAATTACCGGATCGTTTGGGTCACTACATCAACTAATCATAAATCCATGAAAAGTTGTTCTGATTAATTCAATGGAAGACTTTCAAGACGGCTCCGATTATTCAGTTTAGGACCCTCGATCTGCATGTTTGCGATATTTCTTTGGAAAAATAGTTCCTCAACTAGATCCTCACCAAAAACGTGCAAAATACAGAGCATAGTGGAAATAATACTACGGTTTCACCTCATGCAATAGAAAAAGCCACAACAACGAAGTCATTAATTTGAAAAATACACTGCAAATCACTGGATACGAAAATTACATACAAACATATACTAAAATCAGGTACAATTTGAAACCAACATCTGATACGACATTCTGGTATGTCTACAGAGGTCTGGTATGTTTTTCATACGAAATCTCACTTACTTTTGTATGCGATTGATATGTAGCGATACGAACTATTCTATCTGTGATTGGCTGTTTTACACTGAAATACGAATTGTTGGTATGTTTTATATGCGAGACCCGATCCAAATTCATCCTTATTCGTATGCCTCTGGTATGTATTTGGTATGTGCAGCTTTAAGTCACACAGCAAAAAATATGTATATATTGCATACTACTCTCAACTAAATTTTTTCGGAAATGCCAATCGTGAGTGTTTTTTGTTTGATAGAGTGATATTTAACTAGATTAGATTTATTGTGAATTTTATGCTCCACGAGATTCTCGTCGTTGCTACTTGTCTTTTTTTGAGCCACGAAATAATAATGTATTGTATCACAAGTATAAGCAAGGCATAAGTAAAATAGAAATAAAAAATAAAATCAAAGGTAGTCAACTTCGTGGAGGTCTCTACTGTTCGGCATGCAGGAAGTAATACTGGCCGCGTGGCTCTGACAGCGGAATTTTAGCTTGCCAGATACTCTTTGAATACATCAGATGCGGATCCTCCAGATCATGGGCTGGCATCAGTACATTGATTGTGTCCTAAGCACTGCTGGCCGAAGCTATAAATGACGGAAGAGCCCGATCAGACGCTCGGCAAAAGCCCAGTTCTCCAAAAGATGTAGGTAGAAAAGTCTGTACATATGATTCTGGGGTGATCGCACAGTTCAAAATGGACTCCAATGAAGTTCTTTGAAGGTCGTCAAATTCCATTAAAAGATGAGGCAGGTCATAAAAAGGGTTCTCAACAAATAGAGAAGCTTCGACATGGAAAGGCAATTCTTCAAAATGCAGAAGCTGTAGTGCGAGTCCAGGTCCTTGATGCGGTCAGTTAATTTCACCATGTCATCGACCTTCTTCTTGAAAATTGTTTCTGCAGACGGATCAAAAAGTGGTGTTCCCAGGAGAGTAGCGCAACTCATCGTTAGCAATTTCATTCGTTCGAATAAATTGGGGCCAGTATAATCTCCTGTATGTACATGGAGATTCATGGGATCGAAAAATTCGCACTTGGATATGTTCAATCGCAACTCATAGTTGTCTTGATGATGTATGATTGCATTGAGATCTTCATGTACTTGTTTTATTTCTCCAATCAGACAACCATCATCTAAATACCAGAAATTCAATTCACTTTTCAAGTTACAAACAAGCTTGTTAATAGCCAGGCTGAATCCCAGAGGGCCGATAGGATCTCCTTGTTACATGCCTTCGGATGAAAGGAGCTTGTGGTCTCTGTAGAAGACATTTGAGTTATTGCCGTACAGTTGTCTGATGAAGGGGAATAACTCGTTGATTTCGTCTCGTATCTCGTTGAGAACAAAATCCCGTCGGATAGTGTTGAAGGCGTTGGCAAAGTCGACTTTTAGGATGACAATAGGAGTGCTGGCTTCCATTTTGTGAATCAAATAGTTGCGGACAGTATGAACAATAAGTTCCGCCCCCCTGCGGATTCCCACACCAAGTTGATGGGGTAGAAAGTGTCTTTCACCAATGCAATTCCATGTCGGGCGGCAATCTTGCTCGCAATCCGGCGATAAACAGTTCCAACAGCAATAGGACGGACATCGGCGTTCATCTTGGTCAATGCAGTCAACGAGGCTCCATATAGAAAGGGAGTTACATCATCTGGAACACTCCCTTTCAGCATCAAATTAATAAGGCGTGTCAAAGCTTTGATGAGGGAATTCCCGGTCTCTCCACAAGGCGTTGAGGTGAGGTCCTTCAAATGCTGTGGTTCCAATAGATCTGGACCACTAGCTGAGCCTGGCGCAAAACTTCGAATGTCTCGACGAATTTGGGTTCCGTCACATTCCAAAGCTTCATTGATTTCCCTTTCAGTTGGATTGGCTGGGTTCATGCGATCGGCATGAGGAGTTGGATGCTTGCTCTGCAATTTCCCCAAAATCTGTTCATTAAATTGGGATAACTCTTCATCAGAGGCAATCACACGGACAGCTCCCTTCATATCACCCTTTTCAAACTTCCTTTGAACAAGTTTTGCCCGTTTCGTCCGGGAATCGATGTTCGTGCCTTTAACAGAAGGGATGTGATGATCCTGAGAAAGTCTCCGGCGGCTCTGATATGTATGATGCAATGCGTCGATTGATCATAGAAGAAAGGAACCTACGAGGTTGAGCTCTAGAATCTGGCTTGAACAGACATTGTGAAGGGAACCGAAGTAAATTTCGCCATGCTTCAATGCTATTGCTATCACAAACTTCCACGATGAGGCCATTAAGAGTTGACCCGACATGTATTAAAATCGAATTCAGTATTGAAAGTATGACTCTTGAATGTCATTATCTCACTACTTACAGAACAGTAGTAAGATTAGTGTGATCTTTGTTGACAAAAGGCCTTAAATCAACATACTTTGGACATGATTTATGCTTTCTTTTAACATTGTGCTGGTATGGCTTTAGTATGCAAAGTATACCACATTTGAAATAACATACGAAAAGCATACAAATAGATACAGAAATGCACGAAAAAATATTTTGGTGTGCATCCTTCGTGTGTGATTGGTATTGAGCGATTTACAGTGTAGTTAGATACTTTCCGTCTACAGTAAAAATCCCCTGACAAGTCAAAACAGTCGGAATCCCCTGTCAATGATCATCAATTGACCAACCCATTCCAATTATGACACCATCTTAATTTCAATATATTTTCAAACTTTAGGTGTACAGTGATATTCAAGTTTTGCTGGCGAGTACAGATTGATCTAAGGAATACGAACACCTTCAAAATGTTCTCTCTTTGGAGACTTTCCAACCTGGAAATCAGGGATGCCGAAGGCATGGACGTGACAAAGAAGGCTTCAATAAAGTTCAAATCAGTTGATTTGATTGTTAACATTTTTTGATATTTGATATTTGACAAAATGATTATTGTATTGAATCCTATCTCTGACTTTCATTAATTTGAATTGAATGATTCTCTTCCAAATCACTGAACGACTTAAGTTAAAATCAATCGATTCCAACTGAGAAACCACAAGTTTTGCTCACTTTCAATAATAGAACAATACTTCGCCAATCAGCTTCAGCTTACACATGCTATCTAGCATTCACAATAATTGTAGTTATATTATTTTACTTGGTTAATACTTGTCACTGTTATGCCCATCTGCCATGTCCCTCTCGGGTAACATAGATATAGCATTTTTGATATTTAAGATACTGCAGGCATATTCTTACTGTTAATTAATTTCTCACTGCTTTTCGTCTCATCTCTAACGTCTCTGCCATTGGCCTTGAAAATTTCTATATTCCCATGCTTCATTGTTCTTCTCTTTAGAGTTCTCCCATAAAACTGTTCAAAAAGAAAATTTTGTTCTTGAAGAAAGTTTATTTGAAGAAAGTGAAGGGCCTTTGGCGTCCTACGCCTTCCGATCTCGATGGCATAGCCTAGGAAGGCATTGGATGTCGAAAAGGCGAGTCTTTTATTTCTACTTTCAGCAATAAGCTTTCTTCGAGACCAACATTTTCCTTTTCCGGGAGTTCGGACAAAATGAAGCGTCTCAATGGAAAGTGCAACATTATCCCGGTGCCTGGCAACTACGTGAGATATTAAATTTGATAATGTAAATACATCAGTTGATCAGAATGAACTGACGGGATCTAGCTGGAGTTACATCATTCTATTCTTGAACTATTCTTGATCTGAGTAATTTCAACATTAAATTTGTCGATTTGATACATAAATGTGAAAAGGTGTGAATCGTAGTGTCACAGTCAGCTGCGATGTACCGGTATAGCTAAAAACGGCAGCTTAAAGATTGTGTGATATTTTGTAGAGAAATTTGGCGCTAGCTGATAGTTTCCTGCAATGAGAATACACTACGCAACATGAAAAAGTTTCCACCATAGAAATCTACAGCTTTCACACTTAAGGGCGTGCGCGTACTAAGCGGCCAGGTCGCGGCGACTATGGCCGCCACGGCCAAAAAAATGTGCGGCCATGAAAGCGGCTGCGACAGCGACCGATCGACGGCATTTGTTGAGGAAACGAATGAATGAGGAAGAGGTTTCAGCAATTTATTATCTATTTGTCGCGAGAAGGGTCGCCAAGTGCGCGCTCTGTCATAAGCTGCAACGTATTTTACTGGTCGCCGCGACATCCTGGCCGCGTGTGCGTCGCTGCAAATCTTGATGGCTGCCACGACCAATTGGTCGCGTCGGCAAAGTGCGCACGCAAGTAGACGACTTCCCATCTCCTCAACAATGACAAAGCATTCCTGCTGGCCGCCACGACCAATTGGTCGTCGCGACCTTGCCGCTTAGTGCGCGCACGCCCTAATTCTCTGACTAACACGGCGCCACACGTATGGCATGATGATCGCTCATTCTGTGTCCATCGTTGTATCTTCATTCATCAGATTAATCATTTATGTCATTCTTCAAACCATAATTTGACAGATGACAGACCCAGACAGCCAGTGAGTAAAAGAAAAAAATGGAGGACGATGCACAGATATTTACAGACGTTGCATAGATATTTCGCATGAATTGTAGATTTATGTAATCTTCAGATCAGGGATGCGGAGTCATTGATAGGACTCCGACTCCGGATGGCAAGAATATAAGACCTAGTATTTTTAAATAAGCTGGTAACCTACATCATAGATCATTATAGGTTTAGCTGAGCCTATATTTAGTGATCATTGCTGTATCAATTATCAATCATTTCCTATGAAAGTTTATCAAATGTCGCTTGAAGTTGCATGTATGCGACTCGTCTCCTCAGTAGTATAGGATATGACATCCGGCGCATCGCTTCGCCCGCACCGGATGTCACACCTTTCGAGTTTTTCAAAAATTTACGTAGTCCATAAATTTCAAAAATTTCACGTAGTCGAAAATTTAAGTTGTCTCAAAATTTCACGTGGACGAAAATTTAGGTAGTCCAAAAAATATCACGGCTCGAAAAATATCACGTAATCTCAATATATCAGAAGATTGTATTCAAAATATTTATTTAAAAAATGAATGAAACAAAAGTGAAAGAAACCTCAAAAATGGAAGGAACTTCGATGGGGGCGAAAATGGAAGGAACCTCGAAAATATATCCTTCGTTATCTCAATTAAAAATAAGTGAAATGGACATTGAAAAAATGAATAAAGAAAAACACCAAGATAGAGTCAGGTATATGAAAGATATGGAATCTCAATTATTATTAAGATTAGAGCATTATAAAAAATTAAGAAGACGCAGTCCAATTTACGCGTCGGTAAAATTTTGACATTTCAATTTACCACTAAGTAAATTATTTTCAGAATCAGTTTTCAAAGTCTGTTTTCAAAGTCAGTTTTATAAATCCATTTGCAAAAATTATTTATAGTTTTTCTCTTTCCACATGAATAGGTTAAAACACATAAGGGTAGCAATAAAAAGCAATTCTTATTGTGAAGCGTGAAACGGTGAGAATGAAACGTTCTCTTGATGAACGACTTGAAACGGATTATTATAATAAGACAATGAAAACAAGTCAAATTGTTTTAAATCTACAACCAGGAACATCATCAACTCAAGATGAAGAGACATCACAATTGCAAGCCTTTCAAGACAAATGATTTTGTGGACAACTACATCTGAAAAGCAAGTAAGCAAGCAGTGATTCAAGAACAATCTAAAACTCAGTTTTCTTCTAATTCATTTTGAGAAGTTCCTGAAGAAAATGGAAATCTGTTAAACAATGTAGACTAGAATTTGAGAATAATTATAATATAATCATCTCGAAATCAAATAAGTAGTAAGGAAAGTGATCATTATGCGACATATTTTTAAATCAATCCCCCCTTCTGACTTCCAGGGGTCCCTACAAGAATTTTTTTATTATAAAATGTCTAGCATAACCGAGTTCTTTAAATTATATGGCAAATAAACAACTACGAATTTTGATTTAAATAAGATCGCAAATCAATTGGGAATAAAGAATTTTCACATATTGATGAGAGACGAATTACAATTCCTAAAAAATCAGCCATCTATGAATTTCGTAACAAACTTCACACATCAGATCAAAAAGGAGTACATTGGTCTGCAGGCGTTAAAAATCATCAACAGAATTTTTATTTTGATCGTCCGGAGGCTGAGAACTATTGGTTCGATTCATACGGACTTCCTCCAACAAAAGAAGTAAAAGAAATACTGGGAAATGGTACATAAAATGTATTTCAAATTCAAAAACCAGGAACAACTTATTGCTGTCACTTATGTCTTTACGTTTTATACAAATTACAGGAAGGAATACCATTTCTTTATATTAAGTTGGAATTGAATAAGGGAATTGAATAAGGGAACTGAATAAAGGAATTTCATTCCCGAAAAACGTTAGTTCCAAAAATTGAAAATCAGTTATTTGTAATTCATTTTCATAGAATCTACCTGTGATTTCATCATCATCTAAATCTTTAATTTCATGAGTAATTGGAGACGTTTCATTTATTTTGCCAACTTCAAATATCTCTTTAGTCCAGCAACCAACAAAACCTTTCTCGAATTTATTTTTATATTTGAATATCCTTACTCTATCTGCAATCTTAAATTTCGGCTTCCGTTTCATAAAATTCGGATTACTCTCATTCGAAAAATTATATTCGAATACTTTCTTTTGTATCAAATAGGGGTCGTTGGAAGCATTCTTTAAAGTCTCTTCAATACTTGAATGAATCTTATTGTTATAATCCTCAACAACTCCTGGTAATATCTTAAAACATTTCAGATTTCCTTGTTCTGTAAATTTCTTAAATAATTTACTTTTCAACGTTCTATTAAATTTTTCTATTACTACGGCTTTTCCAGCATTTTCTGTGGAATAAACAGTTTCCAACAATGGCTTAACATTTCTGTTATAAAACTCAGATCCTTTATCAACAAATTTGTCAAATTTTTTGGTTTTCTATTACTTTCTTTAAACATTTCTTCAAACGCATACTTAACTGATAAACCAGTTTTATTCTTTAATGGCTTCACCCAAGCCATTAGTGTGTAGAAATCCATAACGGTCAATGCGTATTTATAATCCTTTTCATTCCGCATATGAATAAGATCAGCAGTCCAAATATCATCTTTATTAAATACTTTTACCTTCAACAGAGTTTTAGGCTTTCTATATTC
This sequence comes from Prostheceraeus crozeri, assembly GCA_907163375.1. NCBI lineage: Eukaryota > Metazoa > Platyhelminthes > Polycladida > Euryleptidae > Prostheceraeus > Prostheceraeus crozeri. The sequence continues at coordinate 54,076 of CAJQUW010013289.1, read as the reverse complement.
CTTGTGAATTTCGGAAGCATAAGTTCCACTATGCTGCTCTAGGTCAGTGTTATGAGTCTATTCAGTGTTATGAAATTTGTCTAAACCCTGACCGAATAATATTTTCGCTTGTAAAGCTTTCTTAACAAACATTCTTTCAATTTTTTCCCTAAATGTAGGATTTTGAATACTATCTTATTCCTGAACCATTTTCTTATCTGCTTCATGTCGAGATTTTAGGTCATGATTCCGATAAGCTAAATCGTGTCTATAACTGCTGCATCGACTCCCTTTATTGGTTCTTCACCTGGTTTTGGATTATTATTCTCATCTAGTCTTTTATCTAATCCAGCTCCTGGACCGGTATACGAATGACAAGGATGGTGTTTTTCTTTTGAATATTTACTCCAAGTAAATCCAGGAAAATTTTCTAATGTTTTTTGTATGTCACCTCTGGAATGCAACGAAGTTGAATCACCACCGGAATGCACTTTTAAGAGATAATTCCATAAATCCAAATTAGAAATTTTTAATTTAATTAAATTTTCGGAATTTGTAGAACTTGTGGAACTTGTAGAATTTGAATAACCTGTAGAATTTGTAGAACTTGTAGAATTCGTGGAATTCATTTTTAAAGTAAAATAAAATAAATGTTTTACCTAATCATACTAGCCATCTTTTGTTTCTTTTATTTCAATTAAATCATCAACATTATGTAGAATGTTTTTGACAACTCGTTTTCCTTCATCAACTAAATTTAATTTACTAATAAAATTATCTACTATTCCTTGCTCCTAGTAACTTTCTCTAACTCTCTATTATAACGTTTTTGCTCTTCTATGCTGCCTTCTCTGATTTATTTTTATTTACTGCTTGGACAATACCACCTGTCCCACCTGCAACTCTTCCTGCTACTATGCCACCTATTATTAGTGGAAATAATGGGAGATTTCCACCATTCTTTTCGTCTTGTAATTTAATTTTCTCTATCACTGGTTTACTTATTTAATATTTCTTTTTGCTAATCGTAATAGTTTTAGGTGTATTTCTGTCAACAATGTTGCGTAATTTTAATTCAACAGTTTTATTATTATTATTATTACTTTTCGCTTGCGACATTTTTGATAAAAAAATTTAAGTTAGGAAAAATTTTAATCTATCCCAGTTATGAAAAAATTTTCATCTAAGAATTTTTAAATCTATTGTAGTTATGAGAAAATTTTAAGTTATCAAAAATTTTGATTAACTTATCCTAGCCATCTTTCCATCAAGAATTTCAATAGAATATTTTACATCTTCTAGGAATTAACCATAAGCCATCAATGAAGTTGTGGAATCTTTCTTTTCAATATTAATTGTTACATCACAACCAGTCTTGATAATATCTTCAGATTGTGCACTTAAATCGAAACAGAAAACAGAATATAAATGTCTCCAATCGCTAGGAGTTAATTGTGGTTCAACTCCAAATTCTATACAAAGATTTCTATAAGCATCATATCCTTCCATAAATTGATTATTGGTATCATCGAATCTTAATGGATCAATTGGATAACGGGTTTGATTTAAAGCAACTTGTAAACTTCGAATTGTATTAATATGAAATTAGTAATTAATGTCTTGGAGTATTCGAAGTTCTAGTAAAATGCCAGTTAAATCTTTGTTCAGAAAAAGTTACTGAACTAGCAGTACGCTTTAGAAAATTTACTGGAATTGGTTTGCTAGTGTTTATTCTACTTGCAATAGCTAATTCGACCTCTAAACTAGGAGTGATATGTTTTATCCACCATTCAAGTCCATCAATTTCTAAATATGCTATTTTTCCAGTCGTACCATAAAATATTAATTCATTTTTTGCTGTGCGATGAATTATTAATTTATATTTTAATTGACATGATATTTTATCATAATCTAAATATCCGAATAATGGAGACAATGACCAATTAACTGTCTGTTTACTTTTTTTACTAAACTCACGTCTTTCTTTATATGCACTATTGTTTGTTTTATTTAAATGATTTGCAAAATTTTCTACATCTTTCGCAATTCCTGCTGCATCTGTTCCAGCGTGAGTTAAATCATCAACAATTATACCATCATTAGTATCAGGAAACCAACCTTCGATTTCATACTTTCTATTATTTTCACCAATTGTTACAAATCTAAGCATTGTATCAATTACACCTGGAGAATCACTTATTGTTTCTATATTTTGAGTTGTAACATCTAAACGCATTTGTGTAAATAATCTTGAAAAAAATTATTCTCTAATGCAATATTATCGCTATCTGGTAATGGTGTTGTAAAATTAGCATCACTATATAAAGAATATTCACAGTGCAAAAAGGAATCATGTAGATATAAATAACTTTGCTGATTATCAACTTCAAAGATTAAATCTCCTCCAGTATTTACTCTACTGGAAGATCCGGCATTCATAGCAATTCTTATAAAGTCATTCTTTTTTTGATTGTAACTGACGAACGGAGGACCGTCTAATCAAAATTTATTTTCGATAAGAGAAGACATTTTTATAAAAAATTATTTGACTTTTTTGTTTTTCTCACACACAAAAGAAATTTCTCACATACAGAAAAAAAAATTTTCTTAGGTTTATTTTTCGAATATATTTTAGAATTTTGCTAAACCAGTACCTAACTGCGTTCCATTACCTCTTATTTCTTCAATTGATTTCTTCTCCTGTTGACTTTCAGACGGAGTACTACTCCTCAAGGTTTTACCTGCCGCGGCCATGTTAGCAATTTTTTTTGTTTCCTCTGAAAGTTTTTTTAATTTTTTTAGTTCTTCAGAATCATTCTTAAGTTTACGAATAGTTTATAGTTGTTTTAATTCGTTTTGAGACTTAACAGCATTTGATATTGCACTAGCTGTACTACCTATAGCAGCTGCTCCTTTTGCAGCAGTTGTAATCAAATCTTTATTATTTTTAATTAAGGTAACGATGCTTCCTATGCCAGAAAAGATGCCATCTCCTTCTTTTTGAATAGTTCTACATTGTCATAATGGTAAACAGATTTCATAGATGGTTCATGTGCTATTTTTTGATTTGAATCACAATGTTTACGATTGTGTTTATAAATTATAGGCATTTTTTAGGATTAAATTTGACTTTTGGGAAAAAATATTTACGTTAAGATTTACGTGTGTGATCAGCCAAAGCCTCTGAACAAGGTTCTATAGGTTAAAACCCAAGACTTCGTCGATTAAGATTTACGTGTGTGAATGGACAACAACTTCGTGATAACTTTATTATTTTTTTGTTGCACTTTATCAATTGCGTCAAGCAGCGTGTGATGTACTTTAATTTCTTTTCTATTAACTTGCATTTTCTGCTGATTCATCTTCAACGCCGTTTTAAGAGCATTCAATTGAACTTTAAGAACATCTAACAGATTTTTAACAGCATCTAACTGTTCTTTATTTCCTTTATGATTTTTCTTTAATTCATTTTCTAAATTGATTTTAAGAGTTTTCATTTTATCAACTTTTCGATTAAGTGAGTTTACTTCATTTATTCTTCTATTCATCTCTTTCATTTGTTGAGTAATTTTAGAACTCAATTTATCAACACTTTTTTAGAATGTAGCTTGTAACTTACTTAAATTTTTAAAAATTTTTTTAGGAAGTTTTTCTAGTTCATTTTCTAATTGTTCTTTCAATAGTTGTATCTGATGTTTATTTTTAATGACTGCAGATTTTAACTTTATAGAAAGTAGTAATAAAATTTTTGATTGTTCTGAAATCTTTTTAAAAAGTTTTGCTCTATTTACTTCCAGCTCTCTATCCTTTTCATCAAGTTTTGATAATTTTTCGTTTGATGATTTGTCATTAAGTTTAAGCAACTTTAATTCATTCATCAGTGGAACCAACACATCGTTTATATATTTTTCTTTTAAGTCATTGATTTGTGTATCAACATATTGTTTATTTGTCAACTCTGTATTTTGTTGCGGAAGAATAGAAGGACGCAATGGACCAGATAAAACGTCTCCAGTTTTCATAATATAATTTTCTATTTTTATTTCTAATTCACGATTATTCGGGATATATGCATATCTACCAACATTTGGGAACATCATTTTTTAACAATAAAAGATATATATGTCATGGAAATAAAAATAAAAATAAATTTTTCTCACATAAAAATAGAAAATGGAAATGACTCAAATTTTTCAAGTTTGTAATATGCGTTTTACAAATCAAGCGTTCTTAAATTTTACATTTGCAACCTGTTCAAGAAATTCAACCGATGTCAAATATTCAACAATTACAACATTTGGTATAGCAATACCTAGCAGATTAACAAATAATAATACATTAAAATGTTTAAAATCTGGAATTGATGATGAAAGAAATGCCTTGAAAAAAAGCAGCACCAATAATATCTGATGCCAAATCCACATTAGCTGAAGCAAAACAAACAATTGAAGATAAAGACCAATAATAAACGGTGTAAGTGCTATAATAAATTAATTATATTTTTAGATATAAATTTTAGATATAAATTTTAGATATAAATTTTTAGATATGAATATTAGATATAATTTTTTTAGATTTTAGATATAAATTGTAGATTAAAATTTTTTAGATGTAATAAAATTTTTAGTCACAAAATATTTTTTAGATATAATAAAAAATATTATTCCCACGTCACATCATCATCATCACTTAAATTGCTCTCACTGACCATTGTCTCAAATATTTTGCCTTGTATATTTTCTCCGTCGTAAGGTAACATAATTTCATTTTCATCAGGTGCTTGACGTTTAAGAATATTTATTTGACCAGAAAATTTTTTTTCTTCAATATTATTATTCTTATCAGGAATACTAATTCCAGTTTCTAAGGATCTTTTCCATGGTTTATTAAACGTAGTCGATAATGTTTTACCCGAATATAATTTTAGAAAATCTTCTACTTTTACTTTATCTTGTGAATATCCTTTATATGTTTTCTTTTCACTAAGTCTCCCTTGTTCATCTACAGTAATACAGTATTTTACTTTAGGTGCAATAAACATTGCAAAAATAATTCCACCATTTCCATTATCATTTTTTCCTTGACACCATTCTCCCCCAACATATCCAGCAGAATCTAATTTATTGAAGAGTTCATTAGAAATGTATGTTGAATCAGTGTTTTTTACAATTAATGGAAAACCACAATTAAATGCGCCATCTTCTGTTTCAATATCAAAAACATATTGTGGTTTATTATTTTGATATCTTACAGTGATGACATCTTTAGTAATATTATTTTTAACTTGACACGCATTGAAGCATAATGGTTTATCTTTTCTTTCGCTTACTAGCAAATTAATACCTAGAGATGATGCCAAGTTGAATAAACCACTAAAGGTTTCTTTATATTTCTGTTTAAAACGAATAACTGCATATTTCCTTGTAAAAAAGATTTCTTGTCCCCATCTGTTGCATAAAATCAAACAAAGAGCCAATATGTAATATTATATTCAGCATTTAGAATATAATAAGGAACACGTTTTTTTTAAACTGATTATAATAATTCTCACTAAAGTATAGAGCATATTGTTTTGGATTTTGAAAATTAAGTTTGTATACACTAGATGATCTCATTGTATTATATATTTTACAATCATTGTTATAAACTTCATAAATATATGTTTTTAATTTTCTTAAGAGGCTAAGGTATTGGTTATTTAAAGTACAACAATATCTGACTCCTGATTCATAATTATAGATTCCAGCAGAACCATCTCCTAAAAAGAACCCTTTTATAAATGCTTGCTTACATCTTAAATTAGGTGGATCATTAACATAAATGTCACTTACAATTTGTTTCAATATGATTGTATTGTCGTGTAAAAATAATTTATTACGTAGTAAATTTGTTCCTATATTTAATTCTTGTGGCTTTATTTCACTACCTGTTTCATCTAACAATAAATGATCTTCAGTAACATCTACTATTCCCATTTTTGTTCTTATTCGATAAATACGTTTATTTGTAGAATGTCTAATAACTTTTTTTACTTTACTCCATCCACTATGAGTATAAATTTCTAAATTATCAACTAATGAAATTTCTTTTATATCACCATTAATTTCAAACAGATTAATTTTATAGTTCTTTACAATACTATCTATTCTAGGAATAAATAAGAAATTATTCTTTCTCAATATTACAGGCGTGTCAGCTGTTATTGAATCTGTATAATGAATTTACTTTTCGTTGAAACCTAAAATTTCTAAAACAAAGTTATTCATGATTCTTCTAGAGTGAGAAAGAATAAAAGAACCTAAGTGTGATGGCATGAATGACGTCTTTCCATCTTTTACAATATTAGCTTTAAGAAATTCATCATCTTCCATTTCTATTTTCGCTAAATTTTGTTCATCATTTAATTTTTCATAATGTTTTTCTTCTTGAGTGAAATTTTTTCTCAATGTATTCTCATTCCATAAATGATATTTAGTGGTTATATCTTTTTGTACAGTTTTGTCATATAGCGAATTCATCAATAATTTAATTAACTCATCGCCTACAGTGTTTCCTTCTGTTTTATATTTTTTCCCAAATTGAAAAGTTTTTCAATATATTTTCGAAATGGTGAAACTTGATAATTTTTTTCATAAATTATACCATCAGTAATATGTAAGATGTTTCCATCACATCTAACAATTTCTTGTATGTCTACAGAAGTTAATACATCATAACATATACCATTTCTAAACCTGATTACTTTTACATGAGAATTATTATTTTGATTTTTAACTTTATCTTTAATAGGAACTGGTTGAAAAAACATATCATTCGGATATTGAAACACAACTGGAAATATTCCAGTTTTGGGTCTAAATGTTTGAGTATTATATTTATATACTGTTTCTCGTTCTTCTTCTTGACGAAATTTTCTAGCTGATTCAGATTTAGGGTATTCTGAATTTTCATCATACATTGCTGATGGATGTAAAGATGTTGCATCAAAAGCCATTAGAAATTCATTTTTGTTCAAGTACTTGATTTGAAATATTTTTACAAATTTCAGTTTTGTCTCCTAAATCTCGATACTGTTTCATTAAATCTATTAAATTACTTCCAGGTAAATACTGCTTTAGTATTGGTAACAAGATGTTACAAAATGGAGATATGTATTTTCTTATATTTGCTGAAACTCTCCCACCTTTGACAGATTTTCTAATATAATTTATGGCCCATAAATCTAGATGAGAATGAATATTTATATTGTCATTTTGTACGCTTTTCATCCAACCGTTAAATGTCAAAGCGGAGGGTGTTAAATTAGTAGTTATATCTTCACCAACTAAATCTCGCATAACATTATTATACGACTATTTGTAGATACAAAAAGCTAAGAAAAGAATATCGTTAAATATATATGGTCTCCATTCATTTTCTTTTTCTTTATAATTTTCATGTGTTATGTCTCCAATTTCATAATTTAATTTACACACATTCGTAGGAATTTTAAAATTCTCACACCATTTATAAAGACTTGTTTTTACATGTTGATAACTACATTTCATTATAATAGTTTGAAGTGCTAATTTACCTGAAGGTGAATCTTTTTTCATATTGTTTTTAAATCTAAAATATTTTTGAATATATCTACTAACACATTCAGTTGTATAAGGATTTTGTAATGAAGCAGTTAATATTCCTCTTGAAGTTTTAAGAGGCGGTTCAGATAATTTAAAATTAGCTTTTATCGGAAAATAGGAATCAAAACCTGATGAATTGTGAGCTATTAAAGCTACTTTCGAATAATTGAATTTTCCAAGAGTTTTAAAAAGTTGATGTATTTTACATGCGTCCTCTTGGCTTCCGCCGATTGGACATTCACCATCCTCAGTTCTCGTAAATATTTTCACACAATTTTGAAGTTTATTAAATTTTAATTCAGTTAAATTATTATACTCATTAATTTGTTTTTTAAGTTTTTTAATTTCATCTTCATCTTTTGATCGTTTAATTTTTATCATATCACTTAGCAAATGTGTTTCTAATTCTTTTAATCTTTGTTTCGGTAAGCAACATGTAAATTTATTAAAATTTATAGCTCCTACAACATAAGGAATAGGATGAGCTGTTAGGATCTGTTAGGATGCTGGAACAGTTAGGATCAAGAAAAGTTTCGAGATCCCAAATATATGTTCAGCTATAGTCAATTTTTTTGCTATGATTTTATATGGACGCTTTGCTAGATTTTCATCAGTAACTGTTTTACATTTTGGTTTGAAATTATTTTCAAATTCTCTAATAGCTTTTAATTTATGAGATTTCTCAATTAAACAATAGTGCCCAATTGTTGAACCTTCGTGAAAATAATTGTAATAAACATAATTATGAAGCGTTTCAATTCCTCTAGGACTTAAATGACGATTCGAAGGACTGTAATACTGAAAACTTTCTCCAAAACAATTATTGAACTGAGAAAATTTGCAGTTTGAAATTTCTCCTGTTCTAGATGCGCCGTTCTCTTTATATAGAAAATTATTAAACATTTCTTTCATCATTTCTTCTTTTTCTTCATTAAAACCTCGTAAAACATAATAACATTTAATAAAACAAAAATCTTCAGAAGGAATATCACAATATTCACCGAAATATTCTTTGATTCTATATTTCATATTAATACCTGCACCTCTATGCAATATTTGTACTAGCTTCATTCCAAAATCTTCATATTTAATATTACCTGTAAAAATCCATTCGTGACTATCTGATTTCTCATCCAGATTGGAAAACCATGTTTCAAATGATTTTTTATTATAGAACGTTACGTAAAAATTTTGAATTATATTTTCCGGATCTTTAATAACTTTTGCAAGTAAATTAATAATTTTGCCATTTGCTAAATGTTTCCGCATATGATTTACTATATTAATAAAAGATACATTTTTATATTTAATTTCAATTGGATTAAATAAATTGCATAAATTATCACCAAGTTCATCCTTAATTCTATCATCAAAAAAAATATCAGTAATAGGAGTTTCGAATGTTTCTTTTGTTCCACGTTTCTGTTTTTTAAAACTACTTTAATACCGTGTTTGATACTACGTTTCTGTTTTTTAATACGTTTCTGCTTTTGTGTACGTCATTGTTTTTTTCAATCCATTTCTGTTTCTCTAATAAAGTAATTTCTTCATCAAATTCTACAATTTGTTTTTTTATTAATTCATGAATAATAGGCTTCGCACCTTTATTCATCTTACAATTCATATTTTTTAAAGAAAATTATGCTTTTTTTATTCAAAAGAAATTATGGTTTTTTTTCACAAAGAAATTATGATTTTTTATTCAAAAAGAAATTATGATTTTATTTTAAAATCTGAAATAAATGAAGGTATATTCAATTGTTGTAATGTTTTTAAATCATAAACTGTTAAATGTTCTTTATTAATTAACAACCATAAGTTATCGTATGCCCTTGTATGTAAAAATCCTCTAAAACTTTTTAAACAAAGTGGAAAATTCCTTGTTTTTTCATAACTTTTTATTCCGTGTTTTATTTTATAATCTTTGAAAAATTGCATATATCTGCGATGGTAATAAAACTTAACTTCTTTCTACGAATTTACAGGATTTGTAGGAGGACGATAATCTTTTGAAACTGGTACAGGTTCTATCTTGTACGAATTCAACATATTTTTTTATTTTATTAATAAAAAAATTATCACTCCACGAAAATATTTTCTATCTCAAACGCCTAGTCGGGACGAAGCCTAGTCAGAGAACAATTGTTCGATAACTCTATCATGATTTTTTTATCAATATTAATTGTAATGGAGTCATAATCTTTTGATCGAGCATTGTTACACGATTGTTTAAATTCATCTTTATTTATTACACATAAATCTCTTAACAAATCACTTAAGTTTCTTGCATTTTTTTCAAATATTTTCCAGCAGGAAGTCCACTATAAATTTTTGTAGCAAATAAAATAGCAAAATGACCACTTTTCATCGGAAATTGTACTTAAATAATTTTGAATGCAAACCAAGGCCTTTCTGTAGGAACAACCTACCGTCATCAGGAAAACAATCTAACTGAAGGGTACATGCACATAAATTTCTACAAAAGATATTCAAAATTATCAAGCTATAGAGTACTGTAAAACCTACATAAATCTATGGTCAGCAAAGACTATGTTCAAAACACCAAAGAAATGATATAACTACTAAAGGCAAAAAAAATAAGAAGAGACATCAGAAAACAGAAAGATAAAATGAAGATCCTGAATGAGAAAGTTGACTGTTTAAAATTGGGGACCTCTTCTTTATGAAGAGGGCCTCGGAAATACGAACAAAATGAGTTTTGTAAATGATCGAAACATTGTTCATGATGCCACGTCTGCTGCTGGTATTACATTCTAGTAAATGGTCGAAAATTGGACCAGGTCTTGACACATGTTCATGAAATCTTCTACCTAGATGTCGTGTTGTCTCACCGATGTATGTGGTATACTGATCACCAGTACACTTGAATTCATAAAGCACTGATGAGACAAAGGACCTCGGGGTAGGAGACTTCAGAGGAAAAAACTCTCGAGGTCTGATGCTACGAAAAGAAAAAGCACAATGTGGTCTTATTTTCACAGGTATCAGCCTTTTAACACGTCTGCAATACATGATACTTTTCTTGTCAAAATATCTGAAAGTAAAAGTCTGTCTTCTGATGTTACTTTCTTCACTCATTGAGTCTTCTTGGTTTACTTGTCTAGGAATTACAATTTTGTCAAGCGTCCCTTTCAGATGTTTCTCCACAAACCACAAAGGGTAATTGTTTGCTGCTAAAATTTTTTTCAATTTTCCTATTTCTTCGTGAAACAACTCCCAGCTGCTAGATAGCCGATAAGCACGATAAATACTGCCAATTATCAAACCTCTTTTCCAATTCATTGGAACATTGAAACGAAAATTCAGTTGAATATGAGTATTCGATGGCTTGCGATACAAGCTATATTCAACCGAAGTCGATTGTCTATGCAACATGACATCAAGAAAAGCGAGTTTGTTGCTTTTTTCTGATTCACAAGTGAATTTTAATTTTGGGTGTCTGGAGTTGATGAAGAGAAGAAAAGCATCAATCTTTGATTTGTCTTCAAAAACGCAAAATATATCATCGACATAGCGAAAATAAAAGGAAGGCATGAATACTAATCAAAGATTGATGCTTTTCTTCTCTTTATCAACTCCAGACATCGAAATTTAAAATTCACTGCCTTTAGTAGTTATATCATTTCTTTGGTGTTTTGAACATAGTCTTTGCTGACCATAGATTTATCTAGGTTTTACAGTACTCTATAGCTTGATAATTTTGAATATCTTTTGTAGAAATTTATGTGCATGTACCCTTCAAGTTAGATTGTTTCCCTGATGACGGTAGGTTGTTCCTACAGAAAGGCTTTGGTTTGCATTCAAAATTATTTAAGTACAATTTGCGATGAAAAGTGGTCATTTTGCTATTTTATTTGCCACAAAAATTATTTCAAATAGTATAAATATATTTGCATTCTTTCTAATAACACTTCCGTCTAATGAATGCATACTTTGTGTTAAATAAAACACACTACAGTTATTACATCTACCTCTTGTGAAATAATTTCTCTGAACTGACTGATTTCTATCATTAACACAATCATCAAAAATTACACAATGTTTCATTGTTTTATCTAGTTTACTAGGATCTTGCATATTACCTTTATCATATATTAATTGTATCTTTATATGATTATTTTTATTGGATTCTACTAACTGATTATTTTTTTGCTGCTTCTTCACACAACGAACCTATTTCTTCTTCATATTCAGATTTTTCATATTCTTTGAATAATGAGGCAATTGCTGTTTTTTAAAGATTATTTTCAAATCCATATTTTAAAAATTGATAGGCGGGTTGTTCTGCTGTTGTTGTATAAATTATAAGATTTTTATAATCCGAAAAGTTGGGTGTCGTGAGAATTTTGAATAATAGATACGTTTTCCCACAACCTGATCTTCCACAAATAACTGACAAAACTTTATTAGATAAATTTGGATGATGATTAAATTTAAGTTTTTTCTATTTCATTGGGGCACTTCACTCATTTTTAATAAGAAAATTTTATTTTTATTTTTTATTTTTTAAGAAGAAGAAAATAAACTTCTCTAACCAAAAGATCTATCATAATCTCTTCACCTCCAAAATTTATTTCTTGTCTTTCTCATCCGTGATTCTAATGTTAATGTTGTTAATAGTTTTTCATGTAATAGGGAAATATATTAATGTTTGTGGAAATACATTTAATCTATAACCAATGGGTATAGTAAAAGCTGGAAAACTGAATATTAAATTTGACAATTTACCATTTATATATCCTCCTTCAATAATGTCACAATGTATAACAATTGAATTTATTTCAGTTATTTTTGGAATCTTTCCACCTAAATGATAACCTTGACTATAGGTTTGTTTATTAAATCCTAATAGTTTTGACAATGATCTATCATGATTAAAATCAACTTGATGATTTTCGTCTAAAGTAAGAGAAAATTTATTAACTGCCGGTTCAACTGCAAAATGTAATTGTTTCTTATCTTTAAATGGTATACCCAAATGTCTCTTAATTTCATTTGATATTGATTCAACTTCGCAAGAACCAGGAAGAAAAGTTAGTATTTTCCATGTTTTACCTTTATCAGTGGAATATCTAAATTGATCATTCACATCTTTGGTAACGTTTTGAATAGTGTTAAATGTGGAGAAACTAGTCAATGTAATTTGATAAGTTTTATTTTGTTCCAAATGTAGAATGGGTTCTAAATTACAAGTGTTTGATGAAGTAGTTGTTATAATTTTCAACGTCGTACTAAATTTTGATGAACCCAAAATCTCTGTTAGATTTGCTGAATGATTATTAATTTTGTCTAAATCTGCTGAACACATTTTTTAGTTAAAATTTGAAGTAAATATTTTTTCCTCTGGAATGAACATATCTTTTTTCTACTGGAATATTTTTCATGAAATATTTTTTTATAAAAAATTGAAAACAACAACATATTTCAGCTATACTTTTACAATCCTCTTCATTTAGAAACTTCTGTTTTAACAGTCTTTTCAATATAGCATGAATTTCATTGAAACTAGAATTATGTCCTTCTTTTATTGCAGATATTAAAATATTTAATCTATTTAGTAATTCTTCTGGATCATCTAAAAATCCAGTTGTTTCTGTTTTAAAACCTTTTCCTACTTAAACTCCCGTTGATAATAAATTTTCTAATTGTTTATAACGTCTAAGAGATTTTGCTGCACCAACTCTATTTAACATAGCTTTATATTTTATGAGATCTTCTACAGCATAATTATTTAAATCTGCTCATCTTAAAAGATCAACAAAATTTCTATCTAAACTTAAAGGAGATTTATCTGGCGAAAAAGTTAAACGTCGAAACGTTGTGGAAATATTTCTTTTTATCCGAGATAAAATCTAGGTATTGTTTTTCCATCTATAAATGAAATAGAATGTTCAAATTGCATAGATTTTGGTAATTTCTTATTAATGCTTGATTCTAGTAATCCATAGTCATCTAATATAGTTTTGTGAGCTGGATCTGTTATATTAATTTGTTTATCATTATTTATAAGTTCTTTTTCAAGAGTTTTAAATGGTTCCATAGTTTTTTCAAAATCAGTTTTTACTTGCTCGGTTTGCTGCATTTTTTCAAACATATCAGATTGAATACCAGCTTTTATCATTCTATGCTGAGTATAATTTCCTTTCATAATATTTTTTTGTTTTATTAACTCATCTAATTGTTGGATTCTTTTTTGATTATTAGCTTTAATTTTATCGATTTTTAAAATATAATATTTGAATTTTGTGGTAACATTGGAATACAACAAAAACATTTTACTGAACAAATTCTTTTTTTATTACTTTGGCGTCTGACATCTTCTCGTTTTAAGTTTTGTTTAATAAAGTTTTCCTGAAAGTTTCGCTTAAAGCTTTTAGTTCTTCTAAAAAAACTTTATCAGTTTCCTCAATAGAAGTTTACCATCACTAGAAATTTTTCCATCCTGTTTATTCTCGTCATCAACTTTTTCTGACTTGAAATGAAATGATATTTTATTAGCTTCATTAGCTATTTGATCAAATTTTTCAATCTCATCTAACTTACTAACATTATCATCACATACTCTTTTAAAGTAGTGATGTAATTTGTCATAGACCTCTTTAATATGTAAATGTTTAGTTTTTAATGATTTTCGTTTCTTAGTTATCAAACATTTATCTAACATTGTAACAAGTGAAATTGTAAAAACACCCGTACCTGTTAAAGCAGTAGCAACTACTGGAATTACTAAAACACCTGAAAATATAACAATCGTTAAAGCACCTAAAATTATTGTTAAAAATATTCCAATACCTTGTATAAAATTCTTAACTTTGAACCATCTCTTTCTTAATTTTTTATAATGCTCTAATCTTAATAATAATTGAGATTCCTTGTCATTCCTATATGTAACTCTATCTTCGTGTTTTTCTTTATTCAATTCAGTTATTTTTAATTGAGATAACGAAGGACATATTCTCGAGGTTCCTTCCATTTTTGAAGTTTCTTCCATTTTTGAGGTTTATTCCACTTTTGTTTCATCCATTTTTTAATAAATATTTTGAATAAAATCTTCTGAAATTCTATTTTAATCGAAATTTGTCGTGGTTTCTTTGGCATATAATTTTAAGAACGCGGTTATGCTACACAATTTATAATAAAAAAATCTGATAGGAACCCCTAGGAGTCAGAGGGGGGATTGAGTTAAAAAAACTGTCTGATAATGATGACTTACCTTACTACTTATTCGATTTGAAATGATTATATTATAATTATTCTAATCTACATTGTTCAACAGATTTCCATTTTCTTCATGAACTTCATTCGTTAATAAAAGTCATTGTTTAAAATTGCTATAACAACTATCTTGCATATCGCCGTTACCCTTACGTGTTCTCAATTCACAAGAAGAATTGCTTTTATTGCTACCCTCATGTGTTTTAACCTATTCATGTGGAAAGAGAAAAACTATAAATAATTTTTGCAAATGGATTTATAAAACTGACTTTGAAAACAGACTTTGAAAACTGATTCTGAAAATAATTTACTTAGTGGTAAATTGAAATGTCAAAATTTTACCGATGCGTAAATTGAAATGAGAAGAGATTCCACTATAATTTAGGGGAAAGCTGTTAGATTTTTTCTGTTGCTAGAACAATAAATCTCTCTCGCTCTCTCTTCAATCATCAGCCAGTGTACGTGTTCATTGAACAATTTTGAGTTTATGAGTTACAATGATCTTCTAGTTCACACAATTAGTACTTTAAACAATGGTGAGAATACAATAACGAAGAATGTATAAGTAATAATTGCGTCTTCTTAATTTTTTATAATGCTCTAATCTTAATAATAATTGAGATTCCATATCTTTCATATACCTGACTCTATCTTGGTGTTTTTCTTTATTCATTTTTTCAATGTCCATTTCACTTATTTTTAATTGAGATAACGAAGGATATATTTTCGAGGTTCCTTCCATTTTCGCCCCCATCGAAGTTCCTTCCATTTTTGAGGTTTCTTTCACTTTTATTTCATTCATTTTTTAAATAAATATTTTGAATACAATATTCTGATATATTGAGATTACGTGATATTTTGAGACAACTCAAACTTTCGACTACGTGAAATTTTTGTAAATTTGATTTTTCAAAAATTTGTCACTACCTAAATTTTTGAAATTTGGAGCCAACCAAAATTTTTGAAATTTATAGACTACGTAAATTTTTGAAAAACTCGAAAGGTGTGACATCCGGTGCGGGCGAAGCGATGCGCCGGATGTCATATCCTATACTACTGAGGAGCCGAGTCGCATACATGCAACTTCAAGCGACATTTGATAAACTTTCATCGGAAATGATTGATAATTGATACAGCAATGATCACTAAATATAGGATCAGCTAAACCTATAATGATCTATGATGTAGGTTACCGGCTGATTTAAAAATACTAGGTCTTATATTCTTGCCATCCGGAGTCGGAGTCCTATCAATGACTCCGCATCCCTGATCTGAAGATTACATAAATCTACAATTCATGCGAAATATCTATGCAACGTCTGTAAATATCTGTGCATCGTCCTCCATTTTTTTCTTTTACTCACTGGCTGTCTGGGTCTGTCATCTGTCAAATTATGGTTTGAAGAATGACATAAATGATTAATCTGATGAATGAAGAGACAACGATGGACACAGAATGAGCGATCATCATGCCATACGTGTGGCGCCGTGTCAGTCAGAGAATTAGGGCGTGCGCGCACTAAGCGGCAAGGTCGCGACGACCAATTGGTCGTGGCGGCCAGCAGGAATGCTTTGTCATTGCTGCGGAGATGGGAAGTCGTCTACTTGCGCGCGCACTTTTCCGACGCGACCAATTGGTCGTGGCGGCCAGCAGGAATGCTTTGTCATTGTTGCGGAGATGGGAAGTCGTCTACTTGCGCGCGCACTTTTCCGACGCGACCAATTGGTCGTGGCGGCCAGCAGGAATGCTTTGTCATTGTTGCGGAGATGGGAAGTCGTCTACTTGCGAGCGCACTTTGCCGACGCGACCAATTGGTCGTGGCGGCCATCAAGATTTGCAGCGACGCACACGCGGCCAGGATGTCGCGGCGACCAGTAAAATACGTTCCAGCTTATGACAGAGCGCGCACTTGGCGAACCTTCCCGCGACAAATAGATAATAAATTGCTGAAACCTCTTCCTCATTCATTCGTTTCCTCAACAAATGGCGTCGATCGGTCGCTGTCGCAACCCCTTTCATGGTCGCACATTTTTTTGGCCGCGGCGGCCATAGTCGCCGCGACCTGGCCACTTAGTGCGCGCACGCCCTTAAGAGTGAAAGCTGTAGATTTCTATAGTGGAAACTTTTTCATGTTGCGTAGTGTATTCTCATTGCAGGAAACTATCAGCTAGTGCCATATTTCTCTACAAAATATCATACAATCTTTAAGCTGCCGTTTTTAGCTATACCGGTACATCGCAACTGACTGTGACACTTCATTTTACCTCATTGGTTATTCCGCTGGTCGTCAGTTATACTACTGTATATTATTTCAAGAACAATAAATGAATATTATCATCGTTCATTCTATTGAAGAATATGACACAAATTTTCGAGGAGATTTCTATTGCATATTTACACCTTTTCACATTTATGTATCAAATCGACAAATTTAATGTTAAAATTACTCAGATCAAGAATAGTTCAAGAATAGAATGATGTAACTCCAGCTAGATCCCGTCAGTTCATTCTGATCAACTGATGTATTTCTAACACCATTTTGTTTACTATCGAAACGAATGGATCCCATTGGCTACTCTAGATTGTCTCACGCTCTCGCTGCATTTCCTGTGATGCAGATCTAACTGGATTGCCTTCGTGAATTTCTCTTCTATTATTCTCTGCTTGCGAATTCTTTCAACTGCATCACAAGGTAGATTTTTGCATCTTCTGAATATTTATTAATTCTTATAAAGATCGAAAATGAGGCGGTCGAAGATTGATGAAAAATGAAGTATTACAGGCGGATTACGAAGCTGGCGATAACATAAGTATTTTCCATGAGTGGTCTTAGGCTCGATTGCTTTCGGTGTAGTAGAGTCTTATTGTAGTTCTATTGTTTGCCTCCACTTTTCCATTTTTTTATCCATCGGTTTCCTGTTGTTTTATAATATCCATTTGTATTTGCTTAACCTACCGGCACCGTGTTGGCAAAATAGATTTGCAGAGCTTTTTCGTGTATGGAGACAAAACGTGGATAGTTCAATTTGCTCATCCACAAAGTTCAAAATCCGCATCCGCAAAATACCACAATTTTTGTATCAGCATTGGCGCGGATGCAGAAGCAGATTGTGCACCCTTGCAAACACGTACTATTGTTTTTTCTTTGAGTTTTATTGAATCTTTTCATTCCCCTTCAAATCTCGCAGGAGATATCAAAACGATAAGCACTCGGACGATAAGAAGGAGACTGGAACATTCAAATCTAAAATCGTATCGCCATCCACGTTACATTTGCACCTCCATTCGCAGTTTCCTCATCTGTTATAATCTGGGGAGGTATAACAGCTCAAGGGCGTGCCGGTTTACATCTTTTTAACTAGAACGAAACAGTCAATGCTTCAAGGTATTTAGAAATTCTAAAAGAAAAATTGCCACCGTGGTTCCAAATTCATCAATGTCGCATCCTGCAACACGACGGTGCTCCTTGTCACCAGGCAAAACTGGTAAAGCAATATCTTGCTGAACATGAAATTCGTATTTTGATCCCTTGGCCTGGTTCCTCCTCTGACCTTAACCCAATAGAAAATTGTTGGGTTAAGGTCAAGCCAGAGGTTGCAAAACTCTTGCCAACTTCAGAAAGTGATCTCAAGCGAGCAATCAAGGAAGTATGGTGCAATAGCATAACTCCGGAATACTGCAGAGAACTGATTCATTCCATGCCTCGAAGAATAGCTAATGTCATGAAGGCAAAAGGATTGCATACTAAGTACTGTTTTGCCTTTGACGATCTTTGTTTTTTCCATGTAGGCCCCACCGTATATTAATTGCTGAATACATGATGCATGTTTCCCATACATTGTCTTATATAAAGATTACGAGTTGTAATAAAGAATTCAGGAGTGAATTTTTATCAATTTATTGTTTTTTTTTAATATTTCATGGGTCGGGCGGATCTTTTTAGCCAATACTCAAGTCTGCTCAGTTCTTAGAATTCCTATTAATTACTACACACATATTTGAAATGCTCTTCTGCTTCAAGATTTCAATGATTGGTAGTTGTATGTACCTCCCTGTCTGTGTGACTTGTTTTTTATACTGACATTTCTGATGATAGTATTCTAATATACAACTGTCATCCAATTCAATCATCATTTATCTTTATTCCATGCACGTCAGAACGAATGATGATCAAATAATTCTCATGTAATGGTTAATATCTGGTTTTCGCTCATTAGTACAATCGCTCCCAGTCAAACAAGTTTTACGTGGATGTTGAACCTTTCGATAGTTCGAAGGTCAAACCAAAACTGTTTTTTTCTATTCTCGTTTCAAAGATCATGATAACGGTGTTGTATTGCTTCTATCTGAACTTGCACAAGTACACGCATGGCCTTCAAAATGTTCTATAAAATTGTTGACGAGGGAATGCTTTGTGAAACTTGTTTCATTCACTACAGTGGACAATGCCTTCTGAGCCGTGCAACCATGAATCAGGTCAGCTACAACACTTGACCAGTCATTGCAATCATGACGTAACCGATTAAGCATTCTTGCTGTCATTTAATTATCTTCCCTGATCCCCGAGACACGGAGACTTCATCCATTTGTTTACACTTTTGACCAAATGCATTCGTATAGAATGTCAATGTCAGACATCTTATTACAGCATAGTCGATGTAAACAAGAATCCAGACATTTCATTCAAACCTACTCCAGTGCTTTGTAAGTGCTTTGTAAGTGCTTTGTAAGTGCTTTGTAAGTGCTTTGTAAGTGCTTTCTAAGTGCTTTGTAAGTGCTTTGCAAGGGCTTTGTAAGTGTTCTGTTGTACCCGTCGAAGTCTCATGGACCTGCAGCCAGTGGCCTACGGGTCTGGTCGGGCTTGGTCCTTGAATAAGAGGAACTATCTCGATAATAAATGCTTATTTGACATCTAAGTTGTGCTCTGCACGAATCATATGAATCAAACCAACCAATGTCGTCAAAACAAAGCAATGTGCAACCCTATGAGAATAAACAATAGAATTTGAACATTTTCTTGTATAAGAGAACACGTGGAATTCAGAACCATAACTGACAATTCAATTTATAGAGACATCGATGGAGAGTTAACCCTCAGAGACCTGAGCTTTTTCACACCCTCTGAGACCTGAGGGTGGGGTCCAATGGACCCTTTTAACATATTCTCAGTTTATCTGCTTAAATTGACATCAAAACATTAGGAAAGTTTATTTTAAGTAAAACAATGATGTTTGCGTGTAGCAGGTCGGTATAACGAATCCCTTGAGTGACTTTCAGCCATCTCAGTAAACACGTCCGAAAATATGGTGTTTTTGTAAGTCAACCACATTTAGTACACCATCATTTGTACTAGGAGGCGGCTTTACGATATTTTGTGTCACCATAAAGCCTCAGATAGTTGATTTTGATGAAATTGATTTAATTCATGCAGCTAATCCTTTCCATTTGTACATTCCTTCAAATTTATCCAAAGCTATCAGAAATAGACCTAAAATGAGTCAAAATTGCTGTACTTCTAGAACCAAAAACAGCTGTGGAGATCTCAAACTTATCATTACTGCTGTGAAAAGTTTGTCATCAATCAGGTTTTGGTGCTCAACTGTGAATATAATGATAGCTTTTATTTAGGACATCGATTTATGTCGAGTTGTTCATATAGGTCAACTAGTCACGCGAGATCATGTGCGAAAGCAAAATATTCACATTTTGCGATCTTCCAACACATTGCACATCTACGAGCATGATGCAAACAATGAATAAATGACTTTCACTCTTTATACACCATCGTGGACATGTTCGAAATCATTTTTCATCTAATTACAAAACTTTTGTTGCGCGAATTGTTGCGTGAAACCCCCTTGGCCCATCTGGCATACTTCTACTGATTCAATTGAAATGAAATAACACATGCAGATTCACTGTCAGAAATGATGATTTTGTATGGGCTTGAGTGGTTGATATATCGTCAGCGTAAAAAATGAAATAGAAAAATGTGGCTCCGGGGTCCACTGGACCCCCCTTCAGGTCTCTGGGGGTTAATGGGTAAAGAAATGAGAACTGATTTTGCTCGTGCTACTATTAACGGCCGCCGGCCAATACTTGAGGATATTGTCTGATCTCATTAATTCTGATTTCTATCGTGCACTATGGAATTTGCCGCGTGCCAAGATCATAGGAGTCGTCGTATTGCCAACGACGAGGAAAGTTTGTCTACTGCTGTACAATTTTTATAAGTGAAGTCTGCTTATTGTCATTGAAAGTTATCAAAACAAAACAGATCCGCATCATTCTGTTGAACCTCCCGTTTCTGCATATTTACCTATCTTACAAACCAACCATGGATAGGTACAGAGTTGATCATACATGCTCGTGCTTGGTATCTTCAGAATCCTTGCGATGCGAGGTGTACGAATATTCAAGTTATATTCATATATCGGCCGTCACAAGGCAAATCCACGTATTTTGAAAAACTATGTTTTGAGAAATCATCGTCTAAACATTGTTAAATATCTACACCAACACTGTTTCAAAATACGTGCCTTTGGCTTGTTGAAGTCGAACGAAAATTTCTATGTCGTTAGCATTTTTTAAAATACGTGGTTTTGCCTTGTTGATGTCGAAAAATTTTCAGTATATTCTAAAATACGTGGTTTTTGGCTTGTTGATGATGAGACAAAAATTTCTATGTCGATAGCTTTCTTAAAATGCGTGATTTTGGCTTGTTGATGTTGAATACTTTTAGTAGTCTATAAAATTCCCAGACCACGGGCCGTATGCTACAACAATTCCTAAGATCTTTTTCCTATGATCTTTACGTAGGGGTTCACTGGGGGAAATCCTAGTTGGTATGCTTGAACGATTCCTAGCGTTCACCTAAGTTTTGACCATGGTTTGACTGGTACTTCGTGTGGATTCAGATTGTGTTATTTTTCGCACGATAGCAACAATAGCAAAACTGCCGGCATTGACCGAGTTGATTGGCAGGTGAGAATTCCGTTTAATAAAAATTGTAAGATATCGAAAAAGTGAAACTGAAGTTGTATTTATCACTTCATAACCATCAAAACAAAGTTTTGTCTCTCGAAATCGCACCAGTAATTCCGAAGTTATGTCGAAAAATTCGTTTAGCCTCAAAGTTCAACTGTCTTAATTACACCATTAATGAATGGCTCGATTGTTGAGACAAAGTCGCTGAAACACTATATTGGCAATATCTCAGCTAGTACTGCACCAAATTCAACAAAATAAACTGCGATTTTATCCTCATCACGTGATTAAGAGAATGGTGCTAAAAGATATAGAAAAGTTGTAAGGATTTTCGCTGACAACGAGATCTCAATGAAAATTTCGACGGCAGTACGGCATACAACATCCAATCAGCAGAGTCAAGTCAAGTCAAGCAGAGCACAAGTCATGCAGTCTAATTACTAGGCATTGTTCATCATTCACACACGCATGCGATATTCCACAGCATGCCGATGCGTGGGAAGAATGACATGAAAACATAGCAATCGCCTCGATATCTTTGCTCAGAGAATTTTTCAAATTACTATGGTTTTGCTGTCAATTTAGAGAAATCATGAGAATTGCATGCATAGAAATTGCCGTGTCTCTTAAATACGTGGTTCTGCCTTGCTGAATTGATAGTTTTTAAAATACGTGGATCTGCCTTGTTCCGGATAACGATATTATAGATATCTTTCAAATACGTGGTTTTGGCTTGAGGAATGTATTATAATAATGTTCTCCAGAGAAAAAGCAAAAATTAGCCCAAGATACTCTTTTATGATCAAGTCTAGAAGATTAACTATTAAAGTATGAGTCATTTCATACCTACAGATCAAAAATATATATTCCAAACTTCATGTATTTGTTAAATAAGCCAAAACCACGTATTTTAAAATACGTGGATTTGCCTTGTGACGGCCGATATGTTCAATAGTTCTTTTTCAAACTTCTTCAACATTGGTTTTCATTTCCACAAAAGTACACAAGCAACATGTAGGGTGAACGAAGGTTCAAAACAAAACAATTAACGAAGGCATCTCTTTGTTCTCTCAAGATGGCTGCCGATTGTTTGCCTTCATTGTTTGTGTACTTTTGCGGAAATGAAAACAAATATTGAAGAAGTTTGAAGAAGAACTATTGAACTTATATGAATATAACTTAACATATTCGTGCTCCTCACATCGCAAGGATTCTGAAGATACCAAACATGAACACTTTTGATGAATAAGGGAGAATATAACATTTTCAACCAAAAAGGTCATGACTTTGTGATAACTTCACGATGTCACTCATTTTTCACTAGTTCTCCGATTTTGATGAACAATATGTCAAAAGAGAGCTCAGAAAATGCTCTTTCTCCTCGTGTCTGATTCATTATCACACTCATATGCTTTCATTTTGAAAAATTGGGATTTGTAAATTGAACGATTTTCATATTTTGAGCACTGCTCAGCAAATCCAACAGCGGATCCAAGTCTATCATAGCCCATTTTAAAGCTGAGTGAGAACGCAAGCTCTCGAATGATGTATGACACGTTGTTGTGCGATGGATTTGGAAAGCATTAGAATCGATTGAACTTCAACGACATTTAGGTGGTCCATTTTTTATGATCAACTCTGTAGTTATCATAGAGATCGGAATATTTGCAATATCTTAGCTATCTTGGATACCTTATTATCTTCATTACTATTGATCTGTCAGATTCTATGTCAGATATAAACTCACTCAATGGAGATATGTTACCCAAAGTGTTTAAGTTATATACTTCCTTTGATATTACCTTTCAAATGACGGCGCGTAGCGCCAGACGATTTAGGCTGATCATTTGAAAGGTAAAATATGCATTGTTACTGAACATGAAATCTATGACATCAGAAATCCAAGACTTTCATCTGTAAAACACTGAAATCTACACCATTTCATAAATAATTGCATAAAAATGTTAACCTATTTTCGTGTTGAAGTCCTGGTTTAATTTTAATAAAAGGCATGGCATCGGTAACCTTATGTTCCATAGTTTATTTTGGCATACATTTACTTTCTTAAGTAGTCAGTTGTGGTCAGTAGGTTTCCATTTTAATTTCTGTGAGCGTTCGAAGGACATTCATGAAGCTGTAACTATCTATGGTTTTCCTTTCTATTTCAATGCTGGACCAACGCATCAAAGTGAGTCATTGATATCACGTGGAAATCGGTTGTCCCCGCATGAGGAAAACGATTAATGTTATTTATTTTTCACCGTGCGTATAATGTAGATATCCTGTCACTTTATTTTACCTGTAAAGCAGATTACTGCACGGTCATAAAATCGCCGTCAATCCTCAAAGTGAATCAAATAAATCAAACATCTCCAGAATCGACAAATCGACTTGTGGGAGGTAAAATTATCACTATGGATTTGAAAAGTACTAAATCAACAAGAGATGCTCAAACACAGTGTTCAGAATCTATGCCGCAACCAAAAGCTAACAATGTTCAACAGCAATCACAAGTACATGGTCAGCAGAGGTCAAAAATGCATTCTCAAGCAAAGAAAGAATTATCATCATCAAATGAAAAACATTTTCAGTCACAACAAGGAAATCTGTTGCTACATCAATGACATTAATCGCGGAGAATTAATTTGGAATCAATGGTTTCATTTCATTACTCTCATTTTATCGCTCTCAAAATCTGTACTTTCTCAGAATCAAATATTTCAACAAACATGTGTTAGACCATTGATCATCAAGTCCTAAAATCAAATAATTGTAGGCAATGGATTTCCTCCCAACTCAATTTAATTGATTGATCAATTTAATTGCAATAAGCTCACTGTAACCCCTGATCTCTGGTACAGAGAAGCCAAGTCATGCAAATTCTAATGGATTATAGGATGTCAAAGGATTAATTAGAAGCACTAGCAAGCCGACCAAGAGATTTACGTTATTCATTCATACAGCAAGATTTCTAGAATCTATCTCTAAAGCGACTTCAAAAATACCATCAAGTTGCACTGCTAGTAGTGTAAAATAAGTAGACTATAATGACTGAAATGTATGAAATATTTCGAAAGGATTTCATCTTCAAGAGTGTCTGCAAGACATTGCTTCACTCAAATTGTCTTTTTCATTCAGAGTACACGGTCGCCTTATAAACAGGCTTGTGTCAATCACTTATGAAATGTAATGACTTGCTTGATAGAGTAATTGATTACAATTATTTATTACATCTCTATCAATGCCATTGATTGCAATTACAAATTACTCAGTTATTCTTCAATTCTCTTTCAGTTATTTAGCAATTAGCCTACTTTAATTAATTGCCGGTGCTACGTACACTGTGCTATAAGCTTTCCCACCATTCTTTTTCCGGACAATTCTCATATTCATTTCATTTGCTCTCCGTAGGGGCAAAACAGACCTCGCTGATTGGGCTCAGTATTGTATGCGAGGTCATCAAACATAGAATCGAATGACATTAATGCTTTTGATCATAACTCTTGTATCATTTAAACTCATTCGGTTTGGGATTTGCACTGAGAAGCGCAGCGGGTGTTGATATGAACTTGCCGCCTTTTTCCTCTTCCCCAAAGAGCTTCCGCTTTACATCTGAGATCCAAATTGAAGATATAGCTTGCTGATATATCGAGGCTTGTAGATTGTAGGAGACTTTATTAAGGTGACTCTCATATATCTGCTAAGATTAAATTGATTCAGGGATACTTTGAAGGATTGCCTCTACTGTAGAAGAAATTGCTTTTCAGTCATTTTCCGAGGGGGAATTAAGTGATAGAAGTTTTCTGATTTGCATTTTCCCATCAATACGTTTCGTCTTATAATTCTTTGTATAATTATCCATAGCTGTAGACCCGGTACATGTCTTAGTATTGCAACGCCTTATCGACGGAGAGAGTAAAGTAATTCAAACTGTGTCCTAAATGAATGTTGAACAGTGCTGACTTTAAAGTTATTGTAATTCCTTCTCAATTATATAACTAAAATTGCAATTGATTATTAGTAGAAATTTCTCATCAGAAAATGTAATTCCTAATGACAGTAAGGAGATGCTATTGTTTGCTGTGAACAGGTGCACATACGAGACAAGCCCTTGTCTGATCCGAGATTCGAATTTCTTCTGACCTCAGTGAGGGAAATGATGACTCACGCAATGGCTGACTATGGGAATAATACAAATTTGAAGTTTATCAGTGAACGGTGAACGGATGGGCCGATTTTGATAAAACTTACATATTCTTGGAGCTGATAACACCAGCATTATTTTAAACCCAAACTTGAAAGCACCAGCGTTAATACAACAGAAGTTGTTAAGTTGTGTGCAGTTGACCGTTGCTGTACATTGTTAGAGCAAAAGTGACATAAAATTAGGTAAAAGTGTAAATTGAATGAAATTGCGCAAATTGATGTCTGAATTCGAAAAACAATATATCATCTGAAAGCTTAACACGAGCCTGATTCAATGGTGATAATCTCAATTTTCTGTTTTGCGTAGTTTCGTCTGTAGGTGTCGGTGAACAAATTGACCAAACATTCATACTTTTAAGTCTGCTGACCACAGCTGACCAGACAAAACCTAAACGCTTTGCCGAAATGAAAGTGCTTCACCAAAACCTTCACCAAAACCTGGTACCTGGTCACCTTCACCAAAACCTTTCACATGGTACAATGGTCACTGAAATTAAGCATCTTTATCAATGAGAAAATCTTGTGAGATTTTTTCAGCAACAATTTTTCGGTAAAACGTATTAGTATTGTAACTTTTTGCATATTCAGCCAATCCTAAAAACCGTATATCATGATGAAGCTAACTGATAGCTCATGCTGTCTGCCAACTTTCATAAAAAAGTTCTGTCGTCTTCATGTTGAAATCCTGCATCAAAGAAAACGCTCAATTTTTTTTCATGAGGCCTACTGACCACAGCTGACCACACATAAGGGATCACATGGTGTATCGTTTATCAATATTGATCTAGGACTTCAACACGAAAACTTCATTTGAAAATGGCTTATCTTTTTTGTGCAATTATTTTTGAAACTGTCTGTATATACTGCAGCTATGTAATTCTGATGGCCTAGGATTATCTATTTTCGATAGCATAAATGAAATCCGTTAGTTGACAAAAGGGTAATGCCATTGACCTTCATGAAATTCACCTTGTAAGCGATTCATGAACTTCCAATTCATTTGGAAATGCTTCACCTTATATTCTGACTTACATTCTCTAATTGAACTCCAATTGGTTGTCCACCGTCCTGCATGATGACTTCTAATGAAAGTCAGTGTCAAGTGTGCTGTGGACATCGTCATTGTCCGTAAACTACTTGTCCAACGCATCATTGTACAAACAAATTTCATTAATGGAACATTGAGGATAATAGGTAATAATACTGAGACAGCACGAGCGAGTTTCTGCAGAGAAAGAGGCCGAGAATGAGACTTTCACAGAATGATGTACACCTCATAGTCCGGAAGCCAGCACGAGTTTCTGCAGGGAACGAGGCCGACAATGAGACTTTCACAGAATGATGTACAGCTCATAGTGCGGCGGCCAGCACGAGTTTCTGCAGGGAATGAGGCCGAAAATGAGACTTTCACAGAATGATGTACACCTCATAGTCCGGCAGCCAGCACGAGTTTCTGCAGAGAACAAGGCCGAAAATGAGACTTTCGCAGAATGATCTAAACCTCATAGTCCGGCAGCCAGCACGAGCTTTTGCAGGGAACGAGGCCGACAATGAGACTGTCACAGAATGATGTACACCTCATAGTCCGGCAGGCAGCGCGAGTTTCTGCAGGGAACGAGGCCGAAAGTGAGACTTTCACAGAATGGTGTACACCTCATAGTCCGGCAGCCAGCACGAGTTTGTGCAGGGAACGAGGCCGAAAGTGAGACTTTCACAGAATGATGTACACCTCATAGTCCGGCAGCCAGCACGAGTTTCTGCAGGGAACGAGGCCGACAAGGAGACTTTCACAGAATGATGTACACCTCATAGTCCGGAAGCCAGAACGAGTTTGTGCAGGGAACGAGACCGACAATGAGACTTTCACAGAATGATGTACACCTCATAGTCCGGCAGCCATCACGAGTTTCTGCAGGGAATGAAGCCGACATGGAGACTTTCACAGAATGATGTACACCTCATAGTCCGGCAGCCAGCACGAGTTTCTGCAGGGAACGAGGCCGACAATGAGACTTTCACAGAATGATGTGCACCTCATAGTCCGGCAGCCATCACGAGTTTCTGCAGGGAACGAGGCCGAAAATGAGACTTTCACAGACTGATGTACACCTCATAGTCCGGCAGCCATCACGAGTTTCTGCAGGGAACGAGGCCGACAATGAGACTGTCACAGAATGATGTACAGTTCATAGTGCGGCAGCCAGCACGAGTTTCTGCAGGGAACGAGGCCGAAAATGAGACTGTCACAGAATGATGTACACCTCATAGTCCGGCAGCCAGAGCGAGTTTGTGCAGAGAACAAGGCCGACAATGAGACCTTCACAGAATGATGTACGCCTCATAGTGCGGCAGCCAGCACGAGTTTCTGCAGAGAACGAGGCCGAGAATGAGACTTTCACAGAATGATGTACACCTATGCTTACTACGAACATGCGCCTCTTTGTCTGAGTGATTCTTTGACCCAGTGATACGTTGACCCAGTGAACAAAGCGACCTGGTGCTTCTTTGACCCAGTCACCCAAGTTACCCGCTGAGTCGTGTGACTCGGTGATTCGGAGACCCGCTGACCCTGTGATTCTTGAACCAATGTGACTTTCACAGATTGATGTGCACCTGTGCCTTCTACGAACCTGCGCCCCTGCAGAGTTCTGACCGGTTCCTCTCCTTTGCAAACATGATCAAAGAAAAACACATGCAAAGTCAATTGGACGAATATTGCAGCTTTTGACAAAAGTGAAATTACTGACAATGCATTCCTCAGGAAGAGAGGCCGCGAAAGTCCTTAGGAGTTGAATATTCAGTTCCAGAATGAAGCAAATTGAAGTTCTACCTTAAAATGAGATTTTCTATGTTTCTTTGATTAATTGAGCAGTACTCTATCAAAGCAATAAAGTCTAAGGCCACAACTGCTGGTATGTGATATCTTCATGTCATTTTCTATCATGTCTAAACACATTTAGATTCATTGAGCCTCCTAACTTCGATTTTCAATCGTTATCTCAAATCAAAGATAAAGATGAATGCAATATTTCACCATGAGAACACAACATCTCCCAGAGTAGAATAATTGTTTCAATGTCAACAACCATGAACTCAAAGACTAGATATTCAGATGTCCATGCCATAGAAATGTACACATCAAATCGATGCTTCTGTATATCAGAGCGGCTCGTCATACACTTCATACAAGATAATTGAGATACGAATCCCACCCATTGTCCGCATAAGGAGGGATATTGGACGTTTGCATCCAGCCTGAGGCATGTTATATAACGACTCAATGCTGAAGTAATGATGTAACTCCAGCTAGATCCTGTCAGTTCATTCTTATCAATTGATGTATTTCTAACACCGTTTTGTTTACTATCGAGACGAATGGATCTCATTGGCTACTCTAGATTGTCTCACGCTGTCGCTACATTTCCTGTGATGCAGATCTAACTGGGTTGCCTTCGTGAACTTCTCTTCTATTATTCTCTGCTTACGAATTCTTTCAACTGCATCACAAGGTAGATTTTTGCATCTTCTTGATATTTATTAATTCTTATAAAGATCGAAAATGAGACGTTCGAAGATTGAGGAAAAATTATCAGCATATTCAGAAAGATTAGGAATCTTTTGAAGTAGACAATTATTGACCGAATTGCAGAACGAGAAATTGAAGCCAATCGACACTCAAAGCTTTACATTATCTTCAATAATTGAATTTCATTTCGTCTATCAGGCCGCTTCTACTAAAACACAAAATCTAGCATTTACAATGATTATAGTTCTGATATTTCCAGCATCAAATTTAATACCGCAAGTAGTTGCCAGGCACCGGGATAATGTTGCACTTTCCATTGAGACGCTTCATTTTGTCCGAACTCCCGGAAAAGGAAAATGTTGGTCTCGAAGAAAGCTTATTGCTGAAAGTAGAAGTAAAAGACTGGCCTTTTCGACATCCAATGCCTTCCTAGGCTATGCCATCGACATCGGAAGGCGTGGGACGCCAAAGGCCCGTCACTTTCTTCAAATAAACTTTCTTCAAGAGCAAAATTTTCTTTTTGACCAGTTTTATGGAAGAACTCTAAAGAGAAGCACAATGAAGCATAGGAATATAGAAATTTTCAGGTCCAATAGCAGAGACGGCAGAGATGAGACGAAAAGCAGTGAGAAATTAATTAACAGGAAGAATATACCTGAAGTCATGATATCTTAAAGATCAAAGAATGCTATATCTATGTTACCCGAGAGGGACATTAGTTCGCAATTTGTTATCGGATGATTCCAACACCAATCTTTTACAAACACAAGGAACAACGTAGATTTGAGAAAAGGGGCCGATGTTGTGTAAGCAGACCCACTGGGGGATATCCGAACTCAAAGTCGGTCTAAAAGTCGACCGAGTCCACAACCCTGATTCCACTCAACGCAAATTAATCCGTTCAATTGTCCAATCATTATGTTATAGGTTTCAACAACTCACCGGAATTAGTTCAAGTATCTTCAATAGAAGATTGACCATGTTCTGACGAGCTGAGATTGCTACAAAAACAACAGAATTGAATCTGCATGACTCGTCGCTAGTTTTAGCATCGAAATGTTGAGTAATCAGTTCAAGAGCACAGTACATGTCCCTAGGCCTTGGCGTCAGTCATAATCACAAAATGACAAATCTGTGAGCCATTCTGAAATACTTGATGATATGAGGTGAGGCTTTGACGCAGCATGTGAAGCATGTGAAGTTTATTTGATAATGACACAGAGATGTTATCGATCTCGACAAGAAACACTTGTGATAATCCACTGCTCTGGCACCACATACGTCTGGTTTTTGTTAGATGACATTCATTGGAGAGAGACAGAAAGGAAGAGATCTAATGACACCTCACCCGACTTCGTACGATCCCTAGAGCGCCCGCAAATTGCATTTGAAGAAAATTTTTATTTTTGAAAAAACTTGAATTTTGAAAATATTTCATGCATCAAAGGGTTAAGCATGACAGTCACTTTTTTCTTCTCCAACCAACATGAAATTACTTCTACGTGTGTGTGCGACAATTTGGAAGTGATACAGAGCAGATAATGTTGTGACCATGTTTCTTTAAAGGTGAGTACAGATATTCTTTGAAGTACAGTATCTCTGCAGTCACATTTTCATCCTGACAATACATGCTAGATTATTTTAACACAAATCTTATCAGAGATCGCAAATCATCAATATGTCCATTTGAACTAAGAAACAGTTCATGAAGTCGTATGATTGAAGGCCTTTTGTCAATAAAGATCACACTAATATTACTACTGTTTTGTAAGCAGTAAGATGATGACATCTAAGAGTCAAACTTACAATACTGAATTCGATTTTAATAGATGGAAGTCTAAGGCATTTCATAAATAATCAATAAGTATACGTCCATCAACGCTTATGCATTGTGAAATATTGAAATCAGGCACAATATCAATCCAAAATAAAAACACATGATAATTGATGAACGCAAAGATAGTTATGTTTGTGATATATAAGTCAACATGATTTCTGAGAGAATATCGTTTGTATGAATTGATGATTATCAACATGGGTAATAAAGTAGAGCTAACTACATGTCCTATTAATGTTGCCAGACAAGTAGCAACGACGACAATCTCTTGAAGCATAAAATTCGCAATAAATCTAATATACTTAAATATCACTCTATCAAAAAGAAATATTCACGACTGGCATTACCGAAAAAAGTTGTTTGACAGTAGCATGTAATACATATATTTTTTTGGTATGTGACTTAACGCTGCACATACGAAATGCATACCAGAGACATACGAATAAGGATGAATTTCCATCGGGTCTCGTATATAAAACATACCAACAACTCGTATCTCAGTGTAAAACAGCCAATCACAGATAGAATAGTTCGTATCGCTACATACCAATCACATACGAAAGTAAGTCTAAGGCATCTAATGAATAATCAATAAGTATTTGACCAGCAACAATTATGCATTATGCAATTTTGAAATTAAGCATATTATCAATCCGAAATAAAAACACATTATAATTCATGAACGCAAAAATTGTTATGTTTGAGATATATAAGTCAACATGATTACTCGATAGTTATCGTATTATATAAATGATGTTTATCAACTTGGTTCATGGAAATGAGCTAATCATGAGTCTTGTGAATGCCATAAGACCAGTAGCAACGATGAAATGCGGCTCTTGTTCACAATATATCTAATCTAGTTAAATACCACACTTTCCCAAAGAAATATTTACGACTGGTATTACTGGAAAATTTTTGTTTGACAGTAGTATGTAATATAACTTATTTTTTGCAATGTGACTTAAAGCTCTTCATACTAAACACATACGAATAAGGACGAATTTGCATCGGGTTTCGTATATAAAACATACCAATCACAACTCGTATTTAGTTGTAAAACAGCCAATCACAGATAGAATAGTTCGTATCGCTACATACCAATCACATACGAAAGTAAGTGAGATTTCGTATGAAAAACATACCAGATCTCTGTAGACATACCAGAATCTCGTATCAGATGTTAGTTTCAAATTGTACATGTATGTAATTTTCGTATCCAGCGGTTTACAGTGTGGGTGAAGAAACAGCCCAATTCGGTCAATTTTATCGAGACACTGAGGCTAAAAGATATATGATTCTGCAAAACTTCAATAATTGCTGATCAGATGCAAAACTAAAAAGCACAAAAATAATATATCATTTTTGAATTTCAAATTTCAAACATGCATTCATAATAAGCAGATAATTTCCAATTCAAAGATTTTGCATTTGTTAATATCTTTATATTGATAGGAAGAATACGAGAAACGAAGGTTAAGATAGCTATGGAGATCATCCATCATCATGCTGACAACAGAAACATTCCTAATAAAATGATTTGCTGTGAAAGATTTTTCTAATTAGATGCCAAAGCAGCAACTCCGCAAGCACTTATAACAATCAAAATCTTCTACAATCACAATTTCATTTGTCGATTAATTTAATGACATCGATGACATCTTACTCGATATGCCGATTGTTGGTTACATGTCAATGAAGGTTTTGCCTGTACTTTAAATATTCTTCTTCATTAACGAATGATATTTTTATGATGGCATATGCTTAATGGCACTTAAGTGAGACGTCATTAACCCTCAGAGACCTGAGGGGGGGTCCAGTGGACCCCTTTAACATATTCTTAGTTTACCTGCTTAAATCGATTTCAAAACATTCGGAAAGTTGATTTTAAGTAAAATCATTAAGTAAAATGATTTTAAGTTTTTGGCGCTCAACTATGAATATAATGATAGCTTTCATTTCGGACATCGATTTATGTCGAGTTGTTCATATAGGCCAACCAGTCACGCGAGATCATGTGCGAAAGCAAAATATTCACATTTTGCGATCTTCCAACACATTGCACATCTACGAGCATGATGCAAACAATGAATAAATGACTTTCACTCTTTATACACCATGTTCGAAATCATTTTTCATCTAATTACAAAACTTTTGTGATGGAATTTCTACACCCTCTGAGACCTGACGGGGGGGTCCAGTGGACCTCCTTGGCCTATCTGGCATACTTCTACTGATTCAATTGAAATGAAATAACACATGCAGATTCACTGTCAGAAATGATGATTTTGTATGGGCTTGAGTGGTTGATATATCGTCAGCGTAAAAAATGAAATAGAAAAATGTGGCTCCGGGGTCCACTGGAGGTCTGGAGGTCTCTGAGGGTTAAGGCTTCATTTAAATAATGACAACAGGACAGCTACCTCGTCTTCCGGTAGAAGGCCATTGCATTTTATAATCCTGACTTTCGATTATTTCAGCCCTGATGACTTGGGTGCCTCCATGCGTTCAGTAGGGAAAGGACATCATCTTCGAGTAGCATTTTTTATTTGCGTCAGCGACGTTTCGATGAAAAGCTTATTCATGCAATGAATGCTTGCTCGTACACCCACAGCTTTCAAGTGA
Source organism: Prostheceraeus crozeri (assembly GCA_907163375.1). Classification (NCBI taxonomy): domain Eukaryota; kingdom Metazoa; phylum Platyhelminthes; order Polycladida; family Euryleptidae; genus Prostheceraeus; species Prostheceraeus crozeri. Next base: position 20,057 of record CAJQUW010013289.1, on the reverse strand, counting down.
CGTAAGTAAGTAAAGGCAGTTATGAGTCACTACGCTGTAAACTGTACACCGCTAAAAACAGCTAAAATAACTGTTAGGCTTTACAGAAAATATCCGTAAATATCTGTTAAAATGATGACTTCACAACATGGTGAGTGATGACGTAGCAGTTTGAATCCATGTATATCAGATAAAGCAAACGTCTGGATATTTACAGTTCCAAATATTGATTGGAAGGACTAGCATTATCGAGAAATGTGCAATGATCAGAATTCTTCAAATGTGAAGGAATACTTTCAATTGGAGCATTTTGAAGGAATCTACAGCAATCCGTAAGCGACGGACGACTATTTTTCCTATCTCTGTTAGGTATTGAAAATTTCTTTTTGACCACTCAACACGTTCCTGCATGTGCCATCGTTTTGAATCAATTTGCACTTCTAGCAAAGTGATTCGGTTAAACAATCTACATAAAATCTACATGTAATTCTGCGACAAAAGAGTACCCGTAGATGACGTTCTTTCAGTACTGACTTCCGATGACGATCCATAGAAATCTAACTTTTCGCTTTGTTCAACTGGGACAAGAATATGACAGCAGATGGTGGATGCTTGTTGATGGCACAGAGATAGATCCATTTGCATGTATGGGTTAGCCTGGAACGAATTCATCCTATCTCAGCCATTGTATGCAATGGTAGCAAGCAATAGAAATTAACATAGATATTCATCTCTCTTGTCTTCCATTGTGTCAAGTTAAAAGTACATATCTTTGACTTTTTTCTTAGTGATAAATTTGTCAAATGGAAATATAATTCATATAGGTCGACCCTTCACGATCTAAATGTGCTGACTGTGCACGGTTAATATAGTGTCAATGTTCTGGTTCGTCAGAATTCAGGAAATTGCATTCCGTTTAATGGAAAATTGATCTTCTTGCCCCTCGGGACTATTTCTGGTCGTGATCATCTTTATTGAGGATAGTCATCTCTAGACCGAAGCACGCATACAAGGCAATGTATCAATACAGTATGGTTGATGGTTGCTTGGTCAGGCACCGGTCAGACAACGCATGTATACGGCGCACATTGTTTTCAATGTCTATGGCCGTTCGTGTCCTTTTGATCCCCGATTGATGCGTTTTGTCACCATCACCGATTGATGTTGCGTTTTGAAAAACAGCAAATTTCTGAGCGGTTTCAGTGTGTGCAGCGCATCATCTTCAGAGGGAGTGTCATACCGTAGCATCAATCGGTGATGGGGACATCCTTCAATCTAAATAACACACCTTATCTTGCTGTCACATGGAATTATCACTATTTGTAATAAATGTTTAAAACTTCTGTTTGATTCCGCTTCATGCTTAAAGGATGCCTCTAAGCGAATCACAAACTTTTGTCGGAGAAGAATGAGCTATCACGCTGATAACTTATCATTGTGCCAAATATTAGATGATGAAGGCATGAAGCAATCAACTGATTCAGGATAGCTTTATGAGCTCATTAAGCGACAGATTGAGAATGATAAAAGTACAGAAAATTGTATTTTACTAAACAACAATGGCACAGTAATAGAACAATCAATACTTAGACTGTAAGAGGAAGAAAGAAGAAGGTAAATGCAATTCATCATACAAAGGCGAAATGGGGAATTTCTTTTTCAATGCCATGCTTCCAAAAATAACCGTACATGTTGTTTCTTTTCATGTCATGCATGCTACCTATGCCGAGCTCTAGTTAACAGCATAGCCTTCTTTGATGGCGTGATCAGTCATAACAGACTTGGTAGGTTGAAGCCTACTAATGCTTCACGTTATTTGAGGCGAGTTTGGAAGTTATTCCTTGTTTGTCCAATGTACGAACGATTACAATAATTGCAGGGGACCTTGTATACACCTCCACAATTCAAGACAGAGTCAAAGTTGTCTTTCGGAAGTAGAAAATGTCACAAAAATGTTCTTATTAAGTGTCTCAGGGTTTCGCAGCCGTGGTCCAGCTACCACGGCTTCAGTTCCTGCTCCAGCTCTCTACCACGGCTACGGGGGCTCCGGCTCAGACCGTTCGACATATTGTCGGGCCCCCGACACGAAACCGAACAAGAGACTCTCAGAATTATATACCCGATGGCTACTTCGAAACTGCATATCGACATTCACGCGGTACTCCTTCTTCTTAGACAAGATCACAGGAAGCACCTATGTATCCGATGGGAGCAGGCTGAGGCTTTGTTTGTATGATTAAGTGAGAATGCAACGTGTACAACCATCTCTAGGTCATGCAGTTTATACTGTAATCTAAACATATTTGGATTTATCAAATCGTCATTTTGTCGTAGAACACAGCATCTTGGTTATGGTTCAACTGAAACTTTTTAAGTCTTTCAATTCATTTTCGTATATCTCACTGATCGGAGGCATAAACACATGGGGGACAGAAAATGACTACTATGCTAAAAATCATGACTAATGTGACTTAGCTAGTGCCTCCCACTTAAGACATATTTTATGAAGCAAGAGTCGCAGAGGGAGCCATGAAAATTTTCTCTATTTGTATGATGCTGATAGGAGTCTGTGATTTAGTCCCTATCACTAGTGGTCTTAATGCTAAATCAGACACCAGAACAAATATTTAATTCTTCCAGAGTGAGGCATCATTGATGAAAAAGACATATTTTAGTCAGACACATCAGGGTATTTTGGTCATTGAAAGGGTTTTCAAAAGCTTCAATCCGCACGCTGTTGGACATGCATGATGATGCATTTGATCGTGTCTGATGAGAAAAGAAACAGGATAGAACTCGGCAGACGCGCAGATTCGCACCAGCCATGGATAGGGCGTATTGCAGTCTCTAAAAGCATCGCTCCCTGCGTATTAATAAGGCTGGTCGGACGAGATGATTCAACCAGTTAGCTGCCAGGACCCTAATATTCATTAACCCTATCCATACCGGGCTCTGAAGCGCATCGCCATCCCGGGGGGGAATGAAATACATGTATATACATGAAATTTCAGACATAGAATATTCTGAGTGAGATCTTTCTAACGGTGGTATCTGTTTTTTCTAATTCGTCCATCTTGATGCTTTAAATGGCGATTTAAAAATTGAACTTCAAAATGAAGCGGATTTTTTTATGTTTTCTTCTCATCGACTGCAAACATAGATTCAGTGCTTTTAGTTCAATGACGTTAGTGACACATAAAAATAATGATCAGGAGAATGATGCTATCTGATGCTCTAAACTTGTTTGTCTACACATCATGAATATAAATTCAAAATTTGAATATGTGATATTGCTTTTGTACTGTAGCCTGTAGTATTGTCTAGATCTTGATTAAATTTTTGGATGCTGATTTTTAGATGACCCTCCCAAATGTAATAGTCATTTTATACCCTTTAAACATCATGAACAATCGGCCAGAATTTGAAATTTAAATTTGAAACTCTAGCCAAAATTTATTTTTTAGAAAATATTGTTGTCGAACTTTCACCAGTTACGTGTGGGCTCCGATTTATCAAGTTCTACAATGTTATAACAGATAATGAAATGACTGATCAAATTGCCTTCACGAATAACAAATGTGCATGTGTGAAAGCAAATGCAAATATGCACTTCTACTGAAAAGCAAATAAGTAGTATTTACATGACATTCAAGTTTGGATGACTCTTATCGATGTCTATAGTATCTTTGATGTCTATAGTATCTTGATGGTGCAATTTATGGACACCTAGTTGTGATGTGATGCAAAAATTGATATTCAGCTTGCTTTGTCAAAACTGATGTTCACACCAGATGTTTGCAAAATCAGGCAAAATTCAGACTTTCAAAAAATGCACTTTTCAAAACGGGCCCATAAATTTAATTTTCCCATGAACCAAACGCAACGATTTTCGGCGAAAAGTTGGGAAATACCCAGAAACTAAAAATCACAAAAGCCTGGATCAATCGGTTCAGTTTTAAAAGCTGCACAACAAAAATGGGACAAGTGGGGCCGATTCCCCCCCCCCCCGGTATGGGTAGGGTTAATCAAGTGAAACATATTTCTACATTGAACTAAAATTCTTTTTATATCAAAGGTACTTCTTCTGAGGTAGTTTAGTATTTCATCTAGGTATTGTATTGAGAAGGAAACACCTATAAAATGACCATACATCTTTGAGGGAATGATGCCACCAAGCTGCCGCTAGCACACGATATTCGATTGTGTATTAGGCGATAGAATCTCCTGTCCGCATCATGCCACCAAGTTGCCGCTAGCACACGATATTCGATTGTGTATTAGGCGATAGAATCTCCTGTCCGCATCATGCCACCAAGTTGCCGCTAGCACACGATATTCGATTGTGTATTAGGCGATAGATTCTCCTGTCCGCATCATGCCACCAAGTTGCCGCTAGCACACGATATTCGATTGTGTATTAGGCGATAGATTCTCCTGTCCGCATCATGCCACCAAGTTGCCTAGCTCACGATATTCGATTGTGGTATTAGCAATGAATTCTCCTGTCCGCTTCATGCACCAGTTGCCGCTTGCACACGATATTCGATTGTGTATATACGCAATTTGAATTTTCTATCAATTTCAATATACATTTGATAGTGAGGAGGCGCATCAGAAGTATAATATATTGAATAACTTAGTCACTTCCGGACCACCTGTACATAAAAACTTCAAGCCGCAGACGGTGCCGTGTGGTATTTACGGTCGGCTCCGCGCTGCGTAACCCTGGATTCGGTAGTGTGGAATGTCTTACGTTTGGCACAATTTTTGAGAAAGGGTCAGAGACATTTCGGATATATGGTAATAAGCAACAATCTTGCCACTAGGGTTGGACAGGCCGCAAATTGTAGAGAAAAACAGAAGACAAACCTGTGTTGAAGAAAATGCGCTTTTTAATTGAAATCTGTTGATTTGAGTTGTTGATTATTGGTTCTTGCATCTCTTCTGTGCATAGAAGATCAATTTTTCGATTCATTCATGCAGACATGTACTTTGATATCCATTGGAATTGTTTTTCGTGAATATTTTGAACACTACTATTGAGGGCCATAATAAGTAGAATATAGGGGTACTTCAATATAAGATAGCTTTAACAGGAATAGCTGCAGACTATCCAAAACAATATCAGAGGAAAATTTTTATTATGTTTTGATGAGAGAAATGGTATAAATTGCCAATTCAGTGTTTTGACATAGATATCGAATACATGAAAAATTGGCAAAAATGCCAAAAATGACGAAAAAATGAAAACTTTGGCCCTGTTGCGCGACCTGTAAACCTAAATATTTTTAAAAAAAATTTACGTGCCATCATTGTGGACATAAAGGAACACTTTAAGCCCTTCTCCCATAAAGATTTCAAAATTTCGATTTTTTCGAATCACCCTAGTGCATCACTTTAAATAAAGTTTGCACGTCACAGACAAAACAGTTCGTAACATCAGCAAATCGTATCATCAATCAAATTATTCATCTCAGAACTTTTATCGTTGGATAACTTACATTATATTGGAATTAAGAATTGTTTTCCGCTTGAAGTTTTCTAGTGGAGGTGATAAGTTGACTAACTAATGTCTTGATAATGACGATCAAAGCCTTAACCAACTGGTATAGCGACGCCAGCCACCATCCCATCCCCCGACCGGCCGGTTTTGAATACGCCGGTATGGCTCGTTCTGGTAGTCCGATTGTCAAACGTGTTAGCATTTACAAAGTTTTTCGGATAGCCGCTTCACCTTGACATGATATTTATAGTTATCATTTGCTGTTTCCGACAGTTATTGTTTGAAGAAAAAACTGTCGCTCGTTTGGTCATCCATTTTACCACAGAACGCTTGTGAGAGGTGGGATGTTGGGAAGAAACAGTTACGTGCAGTCTGTTTTTCTTGTAATCATATCTAAAAATGCATTGCAGCTATTACACTCCTATTCAATCGTGAACGATATTGAATTTTCTACAGTATTAATATAATAATGTGCGCTGTTCAACATCTTCCATCACAACAGACACTGTTCAACTGTTGTAGAACAACAGACACTGAGCTACCCATCAAGCAGCCAAAAGACTAGCGGAAATATTCTTCATTTACTGTAAACTCCATAGCCAACAGACGAAATTCCAATAGAGATGAAACTTCAGGATGGCTGTGTTCTACGGAGCTCATTATCGGATGACAATCTGTTCTGAGCAACAGACAAGGCTAATTCTACAGGAATAGTTGTAAAGCAAGATGTAGCACCATAAGAAATCAGAACATCATTTGGCCTGCACTTGAGACTTTTCATAAAGTCAGAACATTTAAATGAATCTTTTACGTTGCATATAGATAAGCCAATTAAAGGAGACGATATTTCGCAAAGATACTTCGGCAATTCATAAGTAGCCGAATTAACGAACGAAACAATAGGACACAATGGCACATCAGTTAGTTGCAATGGTGCAATAGCTAGTCTGTGACGCTCTCTGTCCCAGCCTTAACGGTCTACCGAAACTACATAAGACTGGTGTACCATAAGCCAGATATTGAGACCATACACTGTATACTCCAGGGTCAATCAGTCAATAAATGTTTATTTCCAAATACTTTGGAAAACATGGAAAAATATGGGGAACATGTATGTGAACAAAAACATCCGTGTTTCAAACACAACTAGTGAAACTGAGACATCAAAAGTACATTTCGAGCGTGCGGTCAATTTCAACAACAAAAAAATAGTGTTCAGGAAGGAGAGGATAAACATTTGCTTCTAAATGTCATTCAGTTTGTGTTCTTTGTAGTAGACTGTCGCAACTCTTCAGCTTTTTGAAGGAATTTAGCAATGGGCACGAAATGTAGGCATCAATTCTAACCAACACAAGGCACGAGTAGGCATGAAGTTCACAGTGCCGAGTTCGTGCCCATTGATTTTTCTTTCGATTTCATTGGATAAACAAATATTTGGTTTGGTGCCTATTAGTGCCCAGTGGTGCCTACTGGTGCCTCCAGGCACTAGATAGGCACAAACTAGGCGCTAACTGGCACGTAATTTCGGCTTCGTGCCTACCTTAGTGCCCTACAGTTAACAGTGTACATGTAGAGTAGGGACATAGAGTAGAATGATTTAGACATTGGTCAGAAAGAGTAGTCATAGCCTTCATTAGAATGGAAAAATGTTGATTTTCTATCGAGAATGGAGAATTAAAACTACTCTACAAGGCTTCTCTATAAAAATTCCAAAAATATGATTTTTAATTTACATTTACTACTGTCTTCTTTTTGAAAGTAGTCACTTTCGTCATTCAATCGCAGAAAATGGACAGAAACGTTAGGTGTCGATAATAGGTCACTTCACAAGTCATCAAATACTTATTATGATTCGCCTTTACGCACACATGTGTCTATGCTCGTTTTTCAGCTTCTTCTCTGGCCATCTTGTATAACAGAGTATTTTCCTGAGATTTTAATCATGTCTTTTACTTGTATAACAATGAATAAGGCATGGAACATGTTGCTGCAATCATTGTAGTAGCAAGTAGAATCATCACTGATCAGTTACACGTATCATTTAGTTCATGACTGCTTTGAGTAAAGGAAATAGATTATCAAAGAATTTCCTGAAAGAGTCTACGAGTCTCAAAAAAAAATTTCTGAATCGATTTTCGCAAAGCATGTATAAAATGTTCAGAATCCACGCCAATAGCCATTTGATGCTACATGCCGTAGATGAACAGTTTCAATCACTATAGCAGTTGATATTGCAGCTGTTATTGACAGTTGCTTGTTCTTGTGGGAATTTTGTAATTCTTTACTCTCTTCTAGACTGTCCAGAATCTCCTTTCAATACAATCCCTGCATAAATGCGCGTATTAGAGTGTTGGATTATTGTTTACAACTTGTTTCACGGTTTTATCCAGATGTGCACAAACTACCGTCATTAATCAAATCTACCAAAGTCACTGGCCTCCAGTCCAGCACATGGTATGGGAGTTGAACGTCCCTTAGATATCTTATATCATAGATGTCCTGACATCAGGGTCTACATAGCACATTCGCCACCGAAAATGTTCATCTCTCCGTACAATGTATATCTCTTCTTCTAATCATTGGTCACTACTGTCGTTAAAATGTACTTGTAATTATTACTGAGCGTTCTTGTGCGCATGCTTTAGCGCTTGTATAAATGTACAGCTGCGTTTTTGTAATTTATCGATCTTTTAAATACATTTGATCAATAAGCAATTTCAACTGATGAAATCAGATAAGCACCTAATATCAATGCTGTAGTAAAAGCAGTACTTCTAATGAATTAGAAAATTGTTTAATTTAATTCCAAACCAAAAGTAAAAATGGCAGTAATTAAATAAATAAGAAGAAAAAATTCATTAATTTATTGTAGTTAGTTTGATTTTACCCATGTTCCATTTCGTGAGTCATTGAAACAATTCATCAATCTACCATTATGCATCTTAATGTGCAGCATCTGCAACGCGTTAAATATGTAATATTATGGATAAGTGAGAGGCTCTGGAATTATGCTCACAACACTGTGCTCCAAAATCTTGTCTTTAGACATAGTTTGTCGTATTCTTCCAGCTTTGATGGTCAACCATGAAGGCAAATTAATCAAGGCCCCAACTAAGGCGATGATACCGATGATCACGAAGCTTTGTCGATATGAAGGGTCTATCCCATAGATCGCAGCTGAGAATGGTCCACCAAGAAGCATTCCAATGCCAGCAAAAAGTTCGCTGTAGCTCAAGCCTGCAGGTAGCTGTTTTACACCAACAATGTGAATTATGGCCTCAGGATACACACCGTATCCACCAACAGCCAGCCCAGCAACTGTGCAACCAAATGCCAGGCTAGAGAAGGTATTCATGAAGCCGATTCCAATGCTGATAATTCCAAGCATGGAAAATAGCAACATAAAGATGGATATGACGTTCACACAAGGGACCTGAGTGGTAAATCCGGCTATTAATCGGCCAAGAATAGTCCCAATTCCTATAAGAGACACTAAGAAAGTCGCTTGTGTTTGAGTAAGTCCTACGATTAGTCCATAATTGGTGATATGAGTGAAAAATCCGCTAATACCGACATTCAACAAAGTCGAACTGATGCAGAACACAAGCCAACGAGGATTTCGAAATAATAACAAATTCCGGCCTTGTTGTTTCAACGAGTCTCCAACGTTCTTTCTCTTCAACATCTTGATCTCCTCTTCTAAATGATCTCCTACTCTTGGAGGCATTGCAATCGCGGCAATGACCAGCATGTGGAGATTGATCGCACCAAGGATCAAGAAGGATCCTCTCCAATGATACTTCTCGGCAGTGAGTTGGAGAATTGGAGGATAGAAAAACTGTCCCAACCCAGCGCCTGTACTCGATACCCCGAATGCCAAGACACGATACCTCCGAAAATAGCTCGCGATGACGGCGAACACTGAAAAGTATGTACAAGCAAATCCAATGCCAGTAATGACGCCGTACATAACAAGGATGGTAATGAGATTCTTTGCGAAACAGCACGACATCAGACCGACAGTTGAGAAGACACAGCCGATGACCATTGTCCATCGAGTACCTACCAAGTTCACTAGAACGTTCGTCAGCTCGCCTGTGAGATAGAAGGAGAAGATATTGAGATTCACCGTCCAAGCCGTCATCACTGGAGATTCCTCAAACTCTTCCAGGAAAATAGTGAAGAAAATGGCACTTGTGTAGGTGAGTCCGAGTGTGAGAAATAGGGACAATGTTCCGGACAGCATCACCACGAATGCCCATCCTCTGTCGATGTCTGGAGAAGCCGGCATCCTTCCAAATGCCTGCAGCTGATAGAATGAATCAGTTATTCACTGCACTAACGTCTCGTATCAACTGACGCTGCTATTATGTTGGACTGTATTGTGATATCCTGTATGAATGCACATGAAAACTTCAACCTTTAAGTGAAATCATTAATAGCAGGATTGATGTTGTGAGGGACTTCCAACAGTGAGTCGCCGTCTCAGCAGATCATTGCCCCGAGCGTAGGGCAACATCTACAAATATTTCATTTGACACAATATTACTGCAATTAACTGATCAAAATGCGGAGTTCAATGATGAAAGTAAACCGCGTTACACTGCACGGTGACTTTAACCTTCTTATGACAATGACACCGCTTGATATTTACACTACTCAGCGCTCCAATCTTCATGTACCGTCGCCATTCAGTATTGAACTAATAGCAATTGGATGCAGCAGCTACCAAATCGATTTTCCTCAACAGTGTCCCCATTTGACCGGGATCAGCTGATCGTGCTGGAGAGAAAGACAGAGAGATGGAAAGAGAGAGAGAGAGAGCGCTAGAGAAAGAGAGAGAGACAGAGAGAGAGAGAAGGAGAGAGAGAGAGAGAAGGAGAGAGAATGAGTCTCATTCTCGGCCTCGTTCCCTGCAGACACTCGTGCTGGCTGCCGGACAATGAGATGTACATCATTCTGTGAAAGTCTCATTGTCGGCCTCGTTCCCTGCAGAAACTCGTGCTGGCTGCCGGACTATGAGGTGTACATCATTCTGTGAAAGTCTCATTGTCGGCCTCGTTCCTTGCAGAAGCTCGTGCTGGCTGCCGGACTATGAGGTGTACATCATTCTGTGAAAGTCTCATTGTCGGCCTCGTTCCCTGCAGAAACTCGTGCTGGCTGCCGGACTATGAGGTGTACATCATTCTGTGAAAGTCTCATTCTCGGCCTCGTTCCCTGCAGAAACTCGTTCTGGCTGCCGGACTATGAGGTGTACATCATTCTATGAAAGTCTCATTGTCGGCCTCGTTCCCTGCAGAAACTCGTGCTGGCTGCCGGACTATGAGGTGTACATCATTCTGTGAAAGTCTCATTCTCGGCCTCGTTCCCTGCAGACACTCGTGCTGGCTGCCGGACAATGAGATGTACATCATTCTGTGAAAGTCTCATTGTCGCCCTCGTTCCCTGCAGAAGCTCGTGCTGGCTGCCGGACTATGAGGTGTACATCATTCTGTGAAAGTCTCAATTTCGGCCTCGTTCCCTGCAGAAACTCGTGCTGGCTGCCGGACTATGAGGTGTACATCATTCTGTGAAAGTCTCATTGTCGGCCTTGTTCTCTGCAGAAACTCGTGCTGGCTGCCGGACTATGAGGTGTACATCATTCTGTGAAAGTCTCATTGTCGGCCTCGTTCTTTGCAGAAACTCGTGCTGGCTGCTGCCAGACTATGAGGTGTACACCATTCTGTGAAGGTCTCATTGTCGGCCTCGTTCCCTGCAGAAACTCGTGCTGGCTGCCGGACTATGAGGTGTACATCATTCTGTGAAAGTCTCACTTTCGGCCTCGTTCCCTGCACAAACTCGTGCTGGCTGCCGGACTATGAGGTGTACACCATTCTGTGAAAGTCTCACTTTCGGCCTCGTTCCCTGCAGAAACTCGCGCTGCCTGCCGGACTATGAGGTGTACATCATTCTGTGAAAGTCTCATTTTCGGCCTCGTTCCCTGCAGAAACTCGTGCTGCCTGCCGGACTCAATGCACATGGACATTGAAAAATAACACAATCAGTTGGACATGCGCTGTCAAGACAGCGGGACCTATGTATGGCGGCTTCCAGTGCCTGAAAATGTGTGATTGAACGCCATTCAGTTCAACTACGATATTCGTGAACTTGAAGCGAACAATGCCCACATATTTTGGAGATGAACGGGAAGTGATTTCATTACTTCTTTCTTTCCTCAAGTTTCTCTGATGAAATGCTTTTGTAACGTTTAGTTTAGAGGTGAAGTTTTCTAGCAGACTAGTGGCATTCCTATGGGAGGGCATTGCAGTCCTACCACATCACAAATATGCTTATATATGCACAATTTACAGACAAATAAGAATATGGGACAGGTTAAGCTGTTATTTAATACTCTCAGCTACATCGATGACATTTGTATAATTGATGATAAACATTTCAACCTCATTATAAAGCATATAAAATAAAGCTTATTAAATCCAGTCCCATCTTCTTATTTGTTTGTAAATTTTGCATTTATAAGCATATCTGCAGTGTTGTAGGACTGCAATTCCCTCCAATAGGTAATTTTTACCCTGGTAGCTTGGATAGAAGTTGCAAAAATAACAAGGAGGTTGAATGTTAAATTGAGCTATTGAGGTTCTACGAACTCCTGTGTATCATAAAGTAAACAATTTCAACTTTACACTCCTAACATTGCCATTTACAATTCCTCAATAAATGGGTAGCCAAGCATTTAACAGACATTTTATAAGATGCGATCGAATTTGTTCATCTCCTCAGGATTTCGTGAAGAAAGCTTCTTCGATCTTTTGATTATTAGTAGCTAGAGACTATAATGAAGATTCTTCAATCAGTAGTGCAGAAAGATGTTCGCACAAGCTACGTAATTTGGGCTGTACTCAGCGACACAATTTTCTTCTAACCAAGTAATCAGCTTACATTTTTACCGATTTTGATGAACCCGACTTTTGACTTTTGTGGGAGCTGTTGGTTTTACAATGCAGGTCAAGTCGAAGATTCAGGAATTGGGACCGAAACACGTGAGTTTTTTCCAGCATGTATTGAACATCATTCGTTAGCACTCCTTTTCTGCAGTTTACTCATTTATTTTACTTAAGTTTCTTGTGAACTTTCGCTTTGTTGATTTATACTTAATCATTTTTTCAAGAAGTTTTTTTTTATTCTTTTATTCAAATTGTTGGTACAATTTCAATGCTCCATTATAGTCGCATTTCGCTACTGATTTTCAGTAGTCAATCTTTCAGAAATTATCATCTTTTTATCCCTAATACGATCTACACTTTGATATTGACTTGGTTAGTTTATTCTCTATGTTAAGTTAGGTAACAAAGTGAATGATTTCCTTAATTCATACCATCTTCTTTCCCATCTGCAGTGAAATAGGTAATTAATAGCATCTTCCATTGCACATCAGATTAAACATGTCATCATTGTTTGCAAATTAAGACTAAATAGGAAGGGGCAAACCGCAACCGTAGACCGACAATTGTCCTACTCATCACTGACCGTGAAGTGAGAGGGAATGACTCATTACTGAACGTGAAGTGAGTGGGAATGACTCATCACTGACCGTGAAGTGAGAGGGAATGACTCATCACTGACCGTGAAGTTGACGGGAATGACTCATCACTGACCGTGAAGTGAGAGGGAATGACTCATCACTGACCGTGAAGTGAGAGGGAATGACTCATTACTGAACGTGAAGTGAGAGGGAATGACTCATCACTGACCGTGAAGTGAGAGGGAATGACTCATTACTGAACGTGAAGTGAGTGGGAATGACTCATCACTGAACGTGAAGTGAGAGGGAATGACTCATCACTGAACGTGAAGTGAGAGGGAATGACTCATTACTGAACGTGAAGTGAGAGGGAATGACTCATCACTGACCGTGACGTGAGAGGGAATGACTCATCACTGACCGTGAAGTGAGAGGGAATGACTCATCACTGAACGTGAAGTGAGAGGGAATGACTCATCACTGAACGTGAAGTGAGAGGGAATGACTCATCACTGAACGTGAAGTGAGAGGGAATGACTCATTACTGAACGTGAAGTGAGTGGGAATGACTCATTACTGACCGTGAAGTGAGAGGGAATGACTCATTGCTGACCGTGAAGTGAGAGGGAATGACTCATTACTGACCGTGAAGTGAGTGGGAATGACTCATCACTGACCGTGAAGTGAGTGGGAATGACTCATTACTGACCGTGAAGTGAGAGGGAATGACTCATCACTGAACGTGAAGTGGACGGGAATGACTCATCACTGACCGTGAAGTGAGAGGGAATGACTCATTACTGAACGTGAAGTGAGAGGGAATGACTCATTACTGAACGTGAAATGAGAGGGACTGACTCATCACTGAACGTGAAGTGGACGGGAATGACTCATCACTGACCGTGAAGTGAGAGGGAATGACTCATCACTGACCGTGAAGTGAGAGGGAATGACTCATCACTGACCGTGAAGTGAGAGGGAATGACTCATCACTGACCGTGAAGTGGACGGGAATGACTCATTACTGAACGTGAAGTGAGCGGGAATGACTCATTACTGAACGTGAAGTGAGTGGGAATGACTCATCACTGACCGTGAAGTGAGTGGGAATGACTCATCACTGACCGTGAAGTGAGAGGGAATGACTTTGAAGTGAGAGGGAATGACTCATTACTGACCGTGAAGTGAGAGGGAATGACTCATTACTGAACGTGAAGTGAGTGGGAATGACTCATCACTGACCGTGAAGTGAGAGGGAATGACTCATCACTGACCGTGAAGTGAGAGGGAATGACTCATCACTGACCGTGAAGTGAGAGGGAATGACTCATCACTGACCGTGAAGTGAGAGGGAATGACTCATTACTGACCGTGAAGTGAACGGGAATGACTCATTACTGAACGTGAAGTGAGTGGGAATGACTCATTGCTGAACGTGAAGTGAGTGGGAATGACTCATCACTGACCGTGAAGTGAGAGGGAATGACTCATCACTGACCGTGAAGTGAGTGGAAATGACTCATTACTGACCGTGAAGTGAGAGGGAATGACTCATTACTGAACGTGAAGTGAGTGGGAATGACTCATCACTGAACGCGAAGTGAACGGAATGACTCATCACTGACCGTGAAGTGAGAGGGAATGACTCATCACTGACCGTGAAGTGAACGGGAATGACTCATTGCTGAACGTGAAAAGGACGGGAATGACTCATTGCTGACCGTGAAGTGAGCAGCGTTCATTATCTAATTCCGTGAACTTGCACGGTGCGGAGTTCGAGATTTCGTGAGCTTGTCACTCTCCGGTTGCTGACAGTGGTTAGAAGGCCTGCAACTTGTCAGCGTGCTTTGTAAAGATTTTCGGTTATTTTCAATTGTCGTTTGACAAAATAAGTAACAATATACTGACAGCAAGTATCTCCAGGTTACAGTAAGATCGCCGAATGACCAGACAGTTGAAATGACCATCATCAAACATCTGTTGTCTGTTTTTGTCTCACTGACTTAAGCGAGAAGTTGTTTTTCTTCGGTCTGCCAACAGCGGACTAGTGATTGATGGATTTGCGGACATCGCTGTCATTGTTATTGTCTTGTCTTCAAGTAGCTAACCCACAGATTGTTTAATCGCATCACTTTGTTAGAAGCGGAAGCTGATTACAAAAACGATGGCACATGCCGCAAATTACTAGGTGGGCAGAAAGAAATTTATAACGCCTTACACAGATAGAAAAAACAGTCGTACGACGCCTGTTGTGATGCCTTCAAAATGCTCCGATCGCCACGATTTTCTTCATATTCGAAGAATTCAGATCATTGCGCAAAAGTTTTCTCGATAATGTTGGTTCTTCCGATCATTGCTAAATACAGTGCCTGACAGCAAGTTTGCAAGTTTATAAATTTAGATGTTAGTGTTACAGTATCCCCATAATGCGATATAAATGAAAACTGCAAACCGGTGACAATACTCATATGTATTACACACTAACACTGGTGAGTAACTGGAGCATGGGTATTGCTATAAAAACAATTACATAGATATCTTACCATTAGTATTTTGTATGATGTCCTTTGGACTGAACAAGAGCCTTCACACGCCTCGGCATGGAGGTTATCAAAGACTGACATACCGCCACCAGTTCTTCATCACGATGCCAGATTCTGATGTGATATGATCTCACTTTTGTTGCGAGGTTTATCCTTGCTTATTCTCTTCTTAACCACAGCCCAGATGTTTTCAGTAGGATTGATATCGGGGCTGCATGGGGGCCAATCCATGACATTGATGCCCAAACGTAGGAATTCCTCCTTGGATTTCCGACTGACATGACAGGGGGCATTATCCTGCTGAAATACCCCTATACCATCAGGATACCAGTCCTTCATTTGCTGTACAAGTCGTCCTTTGATTATATTATTGATGTAAATGTCCGAATCCATCGAACCTTCGACCACGTGACTTCGCCGCGGACCTTTCACTGAGAAGCAGGCCCAAATCATAACCTTTGTAGGGTGTTTCACAGTTTGTTGGAAGTGTTCGTTGTTCAAAGGGTAACCTTCCACACACCTCACGAATTGGGGACAACTGTCTCTGAGTTCTATCACGGTCTCGTCGCTGAAGATGACATTATTCCACTGGTTCTCATCCATGTGACTGTGGTCAAGGGCCCATTGGTACCGTCGGGACACGTGCGAATTGCTAAGATATGGCTTCTTCTTTGGCTTAACAGCTGGACATCCTGCTTCACTCAAGCCCCTCTGAATAGTCCGCAAGCACATTTGGTCGCCGCTGCTTCCCGTTTCTTTCTGTACTTCAGCTGCAGTCATTCTTGGGTTGTTGCCACTGATTCTTTGAAGCTTCCGCAGATCGCGTTCGTCGAGCTTCTTTTTTTTGATCCACCGCAATTTCCGTACCTCAAATCAACATCTCCGGTTTTCTGGTATTGTTTTATTATTCTTCCAACATTTGATTCATGAAGGCCAACAATTTCAGCAATTTCACGCTTTGTCTTGTTGGTATTCTTGACCAAAGTAATAATCTCAATTCTCTTCTTCTCTTTGTCACTTATCGTCGCCATTCTCAGTTCTGACACCCAAGTGAATGATATCACGCTGAAGTTATTAGTAAGATATCTATACGTTTAAATTTGAATTCTTTCAGCAAATTGCAATCAATAGCAATGTTAAATTTGTACACTCAGATATCTTTTGACACACGTGTTCAACATTTGTGCTCTAAAAGACATAAAAAACATGATATTTTGAATTTATAAACTCAGACACCAAGGGTCATGAATGGTATGTTTATGTCATAGATATTTATCACGTGAATGCTTCTGTGCCTTTCAAATCAATTTCTATGAAGCGTTTTTAAGAATGCAATGATATCTGAGTGTCAGTTTAATCAAAATAAATTACTATCATTTTTCAAATATTTTTGCTTTATTACTCTTGTGTTCATACTACTTATAAATTATGACAAACTACTTACAAAGAGAAGATAGTGAACATTAATTGAAATGAAAAACCATACTGATAACACATTAACATAATTTATAGCTTCTAAAATGTTTATCTAAAGAATAGACGATAAAGGTATCACAAAACTTGGAAATGGACAAAACTTGCAAACTTGCTGTCAGGCACTGTAAGTCAGTTGGCGCACGAAAAAACTTTCACAAACTTCCCCATAGAAGTTGATATCGACTGTGTCTCCTTGCTGTCTGATCCGGGTGAAGTCACTGAAACTTCGCACAATTTGGCGTGCGTAATGTTGAACTGGCTGCTCATTGTTCGATTGCTATGGTATGATGTCAGCGGATTGTGCCATTTCATTTGCGTTACATATACCAATGTTTCCTTCCTAGTCAAGCAGAAGAAGAGACGACCTATCTAATTCTGTGAGCTAACCAAAAGAACAGCAAGTGAAGTGATCGGCGAACGTCAAACGATCTCTTCAACTTCGATGAAAGCATTATTTAATCACCAATCGCAACACGGTCACTGGAGTCACCTTTAACCTGTCTCATGTTTATCGTTCATGTGCACTTGGTTTATATCACACCGACTGACTTGTTATTGTGCAATGTAGTAGTGTTTTGTCGACATGACGTCTCCCGACATTGATGGAGGATGGGCCATAGTTGTAGTGATTGCAGGAACTCTGTCACAAGTCATTACTGTTGGTCTCTCTTACACGAGTTCCAAGTTCTACACCATTTTGCTGGAAGAATTCGAACAGTCACCGGTGATGACGGCTTGGACAGTCAATCTCAACTTGTGCTCTTTGAATATATCGGGTGAAGTGACAAACGCTTTTGTCGGCTTCATCGGCGCTCGCTGGACAATTGCAATTGGTTGTATGATATCCACCATTGGACTCATCTCGTGCTATTTCTCCACCAATCTCATCACAATCATGATCATGTATGGAATTGTGGCGGGCATCGGCTTCGCTTTTTCATGTCTTCCTGTTTTCGCTATAGTGGCCAGCTATTTCAGGAAGTATCGGATCTTAGCACTTGGTTTATCCAGTGCTGGAGCTGGTTTGGGGCAGTTTATCTACTCTCCGATTCTCCACGTAACGGAGGATGAATATCATTGGAGGGGATCCTTCCTAATACTCGCAGCCATAAACCTCAACATTCTGGTGATTGCGGCCACTTTGATGCCTCCACGTGATTCCAGTCAGTCCAAAGGTAATCCTGCGCCTCGAAAGGTAGTCTGGGAATCTTTGAGACAACAAGTCCGCAATCTTGTATATTCATTTCGGAAGCCTAACTGGTGTTTATTTTGTATTTCCCTCTTCTTTTTGAACATGGGCATCAGCGGATTTTATACTCATATCACCAATTATGGACTTCTTCTGGGATACAGTCAAACAGAAACCACGTTCTTACCATCCCTGATAGGAATTGGCACTATTTTTGGAGGAGTTGTCGCAGTGTCTACCAGTCACATCCCGGGTGTCCATGTCATAGGTATCTATATGTCTTTATTCTCACTGCTTGGGATTATTAGTATCTTTGTAGGCTTCGTGAAAACATATTCTGGGATAGCATTTGGTTGCGCTGTTGCTGGAATTTCTGTAGGAGCGTACACTGTGTATCCAGAAGCAATAATTCACATTTTAGGCGTTGATTACTTATCTGCAGGGGTAAGTTACAGTTCCATATTTTGTGGCTTTGGGATACTGCTCGGTGGCCCGTTCTCAGCAGCAGTTTATGCAATAGATCCTTCGTATCAATACAGTTACATGTTGATTGGCGTAATTTCGTTCTTCGGGGCGCTTCTGAATTTGCCATCCTGGTTGACGATCGGCAACGGAGGGTTGAAGCAGACTATCGCAATAGACGATTTACCACGCACAGTGTAAACCAGAAACGAAGTCATTGTTTTTGAAGAAATGGGCAAGAGAATGGCAGAGAGATGCCCTGAAGTACATTTGGCTTCTTTAGCCCTAGCCCCGGTGGGGGCAGGGGCGTTTTTCGCCACTTCTGGCGTATTTTTATTAATATATTTTATACCAAGCAAGTTATAACCACCAGATTCCTAGTAACTTACTTGCTACACATTATGCAGCTTTTGATAGAAGGATGATAAATTTGTCACAATACTTTTGGCGTGAGAGCTAATTTGAAATTTGAATGTTTGGAATATTTTGGCTGATTTCGGCATATGTTCACTTCTAATGAATGTTGCGACATCATTTCTTGATAAAATAAGTTGAGAGTTTTCTATTAACACACAATAAATAATACATGTATAGATTTATATATATATATATATATATATATATATATATATATATATATATATGTACACGTCGCTCATTTCCAACTTCAATGACACGCTATCACACCGCCTTTGAGTTAAAGCTCTCCAAGGCTTTACTTATCAAACTCCGTAAGCCAATAATTAACCAACGAGATAAGACTCTATCTTTACAGTTACAGATTCTTTGAAAAAATAAACTATTGTGAACATTGAAAATCCTGTCAAATGTTTATCTTAGCATTGATAGATAATGCACACGCTATCTCATTTCACCATCTTGCATTACTCCTGTGAAACTATTGCTTGAAAATGTTGCAAGAATACAACGAAACGTCGCAAAAATGAAGTTTTTGATTATAAAATGGTTCTCAACAATAGCACTGAAGACCGCTGATCGTAGCGTCCAGTTATCATTTCGAAAGACTGAAAAATGTCTTAAACAGTGTGTTTAGACACAAAACAATACTATTTTCAACGAAATATATATATTGAAGCTGGGACATTCCCATAACGACGTCTAAATGTTTCATAATTTTAATAAACTTATATTTAATAAGACTTAAGGTTTGCACTTAATAAGAGGACAGGTGGTGCGTTCCCACCGGCAGACATTAAACGTTCAAGGCGCGTCAAACTTTTGACTATCCTAGGACTACATTTTAGAGCCAAACTTGATCGGTGTGGAGGACCTTCCCACTAGTCCATTTTTCAATCAACGCTTCTAAAGCGGGGCTGGACCGGCTGGACCTTACCCCTAATGGTCCTTTGATTTGTGATCCTC
>CAJQUW010013288.1:0-34355 GCA_907163375.1 Prostheceraeus crozeri | reverse complement strand
TCTAGGTTCCAATTCAAAATGTACCAATCCTGGGACAGTATGAGCTATCTTTATACTACTTTCAGGCTCAACCAAGCTCCCTAATTTTGAACGGCTTATTGATAAGCATGAGCACCGTCTGAAAATTTCTACTCAAGTAGTAAGTAAAACTCCACTTCTGGATAGCGCAAGATGGCCGCCGTCGCTGACGTCCCCCCTCCTGTCCGTCGAGTCGGTCGTGGTGTGCCGCCGTGTTGCTTCGAGTTTGACGTCCCCCCCCCTGGCAGGCCATCGTAGCGCGAGGTTATGTGCTCTCCAGGTTAACGTGGTGTGCCGGCCAGGTTGGGAGGGTGGACTGTCGTAGCTCACCTGAAAAAATCCTTAGTGTCAGAGTGGCTTTGTATGGACAAGATTTTGAAAATTTTCCAAAGTGTGGCATTTCGACCTGGGACCTTCACCAAAACATTTTTCATCAAATTTCACTGACCCCCCCCCGACAGCGATCTTCTAACTTTGGTTCTAGTGGACGGATTTTGTCTTACAGCTACTCGTTTGAAAGAGGAGAAAAAACTGCTTGACGACATTCTTGTCGCGAGTCAATCGGACCAGCCGTTCAAAAGTTAGAGCGGTTACAAGATTTTAGGTCGGAGCTCACCTGAAAAAATCCTAAGTGTCAGAGTGACTTTGTATGGACAAAATTTTGAAAATTTTCCAAAGTGTGGCATTTCGACCTGGGACCTTCACCAAAACATTTTTCATCAAATTTCTCCGAACGAGGGGGGGTCAGTGAAATTTGATGAAAAATGTTTTGGTAAAGGTCCCAGGTCGAAATTCGGAAGTTTTAGATTTTTCAAAATTTTCACCACACTGGAGCTCTCACACTTAGGAATTTTTTCACTTGTGGCATGTTACATGGACATGTGCTGACGGACCAACTTCCCGTGGTCATATGAGAATGTTTCAGGTGTCATATGATAAAGAATGATGAGACGAATCGTTTGCAACAAACGGCATGTCGCTACGATGAATACTTTCGGAGATAGAGCCATTTAAGTTTTCTTCCGAGCATACACAAACCCCCGACAACGTAAGTCTGATCACTTCATCGAAAGACGAGGTAAGCGACGGTCGTCGCTCTGAGCTCCCGATATCGGGTGTTTCAAAGGACTCTATCTTTTGAAGTAGGCTAGCTATCTTCTTACTTCAAAGTTTGTGTGATAGAGTTTGATAGTGTCTTTACTACTGATCAAATTTTTAAAAAGTAGTATGAGTAGTTAAATGCGGAATTTTTTAAAAATTCTTAATTTTCAGTTTTTTCAAAGTTTTAACATGTAGACTAAGGTTTTCAAGTATGCTGAGTTCAAATCTGCTATCAGATTTGAAATTTAACTAAGTCTAAGGCAGCTTTGAGGGGTTAGATCCCAGCTACTGATCACTACCTTTGACTCGGCGTTGCTGTTACCACTTCGGGGCAGTGACAATGATGTCTTCAGCTGTAAATAGCGGGTATCGGGGAAGATCTCTCACTTCCCTAGTGATCAGTACAAGGCCTTCGGGCTGTCGACGGGATCGAGTGCCACTCACTACACTCAAATCTATCATTCCTCACTAAGTGTAATGCTTTAGGAATATGACTGTACTACATGATTCCAAACTTATACAAATTTCATTATCTTACAGTTAACGATAAAATCTCAGGCATGGCAAACGACAAAAACAGAAAATTCCATTTCAAAATGTGCACATGTGGGCGAATCAATCGCAGTGCGGACGCCAAGGCGCATGTTAAGAAGGCGGGCACCGACCACATGATTATCTTGAATAGGGTTGCGTGTGTAAAGTGTAGAGTGTTGAAGGGTGATGAGGATGAGGCGCGTTTTTACAGAGTGCATGCTGACTGTAGTGGAGGTTTGGTGAATGACTTGCGATTCACGCAGTTGATTGTTGAAGAGAGGGAGCGAATGTTGGCGATAGAGCGAGACGGCAAGGTGGAGAATGTTGTTGAGAATGATGAGTTGGCGAGAGCAGTTGCTTCGTTGGAGGCTGAGATTGAGCGAAAGAGAGTGCTTGAGAGTGATGATGAGGATGATGTGGATTTAGATAGGGAGCGTGTGAGGAAGCGTGTGAGGAAGTTGAGCTCTTCGTCGTCGGAGGTGTCAAACATTGTCATCACCGACCCCCCGCAGAGCTCATCTTCTCCAAAAGTGAAGAGTGGTGGGATTCGTATGCAGTCGGCGAGGTGGTTGAAGGATGAAGAGAAGAAGCATGTATCGCAGCAGATGGCACATGATTTGTTGGTAAATAAGTATGAGAGTTTGAAGAAGATGAAGGATGAAGTCGTGAAGGAGTTGGATGAGTTGAAAAAGAAGGAACTGAAGTCGAAGGAGGTAGCGGATGAGAATATTCGAATGAGGCGTAGTGTGACTGATTTGAAGAATAAGACGCGAGAGTTGGAAGAGAAGAATGATGACTGTGAGAAGAGGGCGAGTGCTGCGGAGAGAAGAATGAGAGATGCAGAAGCGAAGTTTGAGGAGATGATGAAGGAGATGAGTGTGTTGAGTGCGAGGAATGTTGAGTTGGAGAGGAATGTGGCTCGGCGGGGTGATGAGAGGCAGGCGTTTGAAAAGTTGGAGCGCATGAGAGATGAGTGGAATCGTGTGAATGAGGATAGGTTGTTTGAGTTTCACATCCCTATTCGGGATAATCATTTGGACGGTGAAGTACTCGTCAACCGTAGTCTCGACGAGTCAATAATTTGTTACAACGGCCATCCGACCAAGAAATGTCTGCATGCCACCCTCAGAATGCGCGGCCATTTACACAAATTCTCTGTTAGGAAGCGCGCGAGACTACCTAAGGATGGCTAACTTGGTAAGTGAAAAGTAAATAAGATAGTATGTCCTATTCTAATACATATCCTTTTCATTGCAGATCTTTGCCCGCCTTCACCACCCCATCACGTTACTCCCGAGAACGAACCATCGGCTCTCTTAAGGGCCACCTAGGGGCAAGACATGATTGAACCTCCACGCGGTTTGCCCTGGGCAGTCTTCAGACTGGCGAATACTATCATTAAGTTGAATCTGCTATCATTCAACTTGAACGTTGCGTCGCGTTAGAGGGGTATATAAACCACTACCT
Source organism: Prostheceraeus crozeri (assembly GCA_907163375.1). NCBI lineage: Eukaryota > Metazoa > Platyhelminthes > Polycladida > Euryleptidae > Prostheceraeus > Prostheceraeus crozeri. Next base: position 31,235 of record CAJQUW010013288.1, on the reverse strand, counting down.
CTCATTTCATTTCATTTCAATCATGCAGACGCCGAACACTCAAGTCAGCTCTCCTGGCGGACCGCAGTTAAGACCGCGAAATTTATTTAATGAATTTGTTAGACTAGAGTAGCAAGACAGAGTCCACAACAATCTTGCTCGGATTGGCAATCCGATGACAGCAACTGTTGTCAATCCAACGGAATGGCGCTACATTCCACTTTTCAGCCACGTGCCAATTAGCGTGGATGTCGACACTGCTACCAAAGAGAGCGTCAAAGACTCTCTCAGCAGAATTGGTAGGCTGTAAGATGCGTTACTCCCGAGAACGAACCACCGGCTCTCTTAAGGGCCACCATGGGGCAAGATTTGATAGAACCTCCTCGCGGTTTGCCCTGGGCAGTCTTCAGACTGGCGAATACTATCATTAAGTTGAATCTGCTATCAGTCAACTTGAACGTTATGCAGTCGATTGCTATCCCTGAAGCATTCTGATTCGCTGTTGAGCAATTAATTGTTGAAAGCCCTACATAAGCCATAAGATTGTAGCGCTTCTCATTCAATTTGAAGTCACGATGGAAGCGACATCTGCCGACAACATTCCCGTCTTCATCGATGAAGACAACGCCATTCCCGACTTCATCATCCTCGACGAGTGGGATGAAGAGGATGAGAAGAAGGGGAAGATTAAGAAGATCATTTGGACGGATGAGGTGTAGACTCCGAATACCACCCGCATCCGAAAGGTGCCAGATGCACCAGCACGACCTAGGCGGTATAGGGTCTATGAGAACCTAACCGTCATACCCATTGACTATTCAAGCCAATAGTCAACTTAAATTCACACCCCGAGAACGAACCATCGCCTCTCTTAAGGGCCACCATGGGGCAAGACATGATAGAACCTCCAGGCGGTTTGCCCTGGGCAGTCTTCGGACTGGCGAATACTATCATTAAGTTGAATCTGCTATCAGTCAACTTGAACGTTGCAAATGAAGTTCGGTGTAATACTTCCTTTCGACGGGCGTTCCTGTAAAGGGCGGCGGTGAAACCCGTACCTATGTATACCGCAAGGGACATTCGGCAATGGTCAATCTTGTTAAACCTCTCTGCGTCATGTTTGCAAGTGATTGCCTCTATCTCAACGTAGTATGCATTCGCGCCAGGGCGACATTTAGCCAACTGTCGAAGGTTGCCTAAAACTTTCCATTGCATACGTTATGAGAACCATGAGTTCTACCTGTCTCTATCAATGAGACGAATTGATGAATGGAATGAAATGGGAGGACACTCACGCGCCACACGCAACATAACACACTTCTCTCTTCCGTAGTCTAACAAGCTCTTTACACATGGATCGCAGTCGATTGCTATCCCTGTATCAGAAGTGTAAGCTATCTTAATTTTATTTAACACTATTTCATCTACCATCATCGTCCATATGAAATGTTATAAGATTTACAAGTTAGACTAAGCGTGCTACTATTTCCAAATGAAAAAGTATACATGGTTAAATCATCCACTTAAGCCCCATTCAAGTAAGTCAGTATAAAAGCAAAGATAATACGAAATAAAAATTTATTATGGCATGTATTTCAAATAGTCTTCATCGTCAATATCGTCCCAGAGTCTGGCTTCACATAGATAACAAAAACAGTTCACTTGCTTTAATCGTTCTTCTACTGCGAGCCTCACTTTGTCGATATACTCCCACTCCGCCATAGTTCGTGGCTGGGAGTTAGGGGTGTACCATTCCCATAATTGGTGGAGGAATTTGGTGCTGGTGATCTCCATCACATCATCAGTATCGTACTGGAGATACTTCCACCTCACGCCTGTTAAGTCGGGACACTCCTTCTCACATACACTCTCTTCGTCGTCCGCTGGTAATGACAACTTTCTGATATTGTCGAGTCGGTACACCTTCTCTACCTTCCCCTTCGTTGGAGCGTTTGGTGCAACGAGCGCCTTTGGTGTTGAGCATGGAGAAGAGAATTTTGTGTTTGGTGTTGTCGGAGGGCTTGTCATGTTGACTGCGAATAATAACTTTGAAATGTTTTCCAATTCTTAAGTATCAACAAGCAACCAATCAGAATGAACAGCCAATGAATGATGAATATGAAAGTATATATGTAAAGTGACATTCGTGTCATTTCACTCTGTCTTTGTGACATATAAGTGAAGTGTTCTCTGGCGAATTCTATATTTGAGGCGTACAAGTGAACTGCTCTCTCGTGAATTCCAAATTTGAGTGAAGTCTCTATCTTGTTGAAGTATCAACCTTAAACTTGATTTCGTTGAAATGGTAAGTTGAAAATTTCTTCACTCATCTCCCTCAAACGTGTGGCTAATAGCATCTTCCTCAATTTCAGGCATCAACTTCATCACCAACGCCCTCCCTTCTCGAGGAAAGTTTAGAGTTGTTGAGTCAAAGTAGGTTGTAACAATACACTGAGACTTGAACAGAGATGATAGAATGATTTCTCTTTCAGGTGATGTGAGTTCCAGCTCAGGACTCTCGCGACAAGGCAACGAGTGGGAATGTGCTGACTGCGGACATATGTTTACAAGGAAGCACAGTCTCCTTCGACACATCAAACAACGTGTCTGTATAACGCAAAGCGGCGTCAATCTCCGTAGGTGAAGTTGATTCTGACGATGACATCTCCTTTCCTTGCGATTTTTGCCCTCTTTCTTTTGATAGTCACTTTCAGCGATCTTCGCACAGACTTCAACACACGCATGCAAATGATCACTACACCAACGGTACCTCTACCATCTCCCTCATTAATGTTTCACATAATAATTTAGTACGCGACTACTGCATGGAGTCCAATACTCAAATAGTAGATTTTCCTGAGTGGCTCCTTCAAAATTCTAACATTATCGAAGCGCTCTTCAACAATTTAGACAATTTTAGAATGAAGGCGCTCATCTACCTTAAACTAAAATATATTAAGATAGATTTTCAAACGGGTCAAGTGACGGAGAGAATACAGTTTCATGTTCCTTCCTCTTCCGCAACCGAAGTTGTAGACTGCGAGTCTTGGCTAAATTTTCACATTCAATGTTTAAAATCAAATGTAGATAAATTCAATCAACGCGACAGCGCTCTCATTTTTGATGGTGTGGACTCAGCCATATTCAAAATTTCCCTATTAGAAAGTCATGCAGCTCGAGGCACATTTAAACTACCAAAAATGTTGTATAATAAGAAAGCTGTCATCAATGTCGATTGTAAATCACAGTGTTTCAAATATGCAGTCCTATCCATCCTTCACTATAATGATATCAACGTGAATCGAAATCATACCTATAGCTATAGACAGTGGGAGGATGAACTAGACTTTGAAGGTTGTGATAGTAACAACATGAAAATCAAAGATGTAGAAACGTTCGAAAAACATAATAAGATTAAAATTGTCGTTCACGTGTGGGAGAAGGGGTTGAAGGGTGCCCGCTATAATTCACGTTCAACTTGTTATGAACGTGTAGTCAACCTCTTATTAGTAAAACAAGATGATAGCGAGGAATGGCACTACTGTGGTATTCCCAAAATCTCTCGCTTGTACACTCACTTGGGGCACTCTAAAAGAGGTGAACATTTTGTATGCGACCGCTGCATCCGCTCCTTTTGGAGTAAAGATAAATTTGAAACTCACTATGAATGGTGCAAGCGAGGTAAATTACAAATGGAACGCATGCCCAAAGATAAAATATTTTCACATAGGGATAATGGTGACGAATTAAGTCCCCTGCGTGTCATTTACGCAGACATAGAATGCTACATTGATGATATCATCCACAAGCCAGCAGCCATATCCTGCTATGAAGTATGGCATGACCACTTTAGGAATAGACAAAACAAAATGCATACTTGGCAAGGTGAAGATTGCATTTCAAAATTTCTAGAATTTCTCGATAAAGCTGCTAAATTTCAACAATCATATGATTCCCAATTGCAGCGTAAGTCACTACATATGTCAGATGAAGACAAACAGAAATTTGAAAGTTGCACATCGTGCCCTAAATGTCATAAAACGTTTGATGACGATAAAATTAAGAAAGTGCGTGATCATGATCACATCACTGGTAAATTTAGAAACGCACTCTGCTCCAAATGTAACTTTTCACTTAGGTTGAGACGTCGTGTACTACCCGTCATTTTTCATAACTTTAAGGGCTATGACAGTCATATGCTCATAAAAGGAGGGTTGAGCCAGATGAAATCGTGGCAGTTTAATGTAATAGCGCAAACGAGAGAAAAATTCATGGCAATGACAGCAAAAGTACCAGTAGATAAAACTAAAGAAAATAAGACAGTCTTCTTCGAAATAAAATTTTTAGATTCATTCCAATTCATGTCAGCGTCACTAGCTTCTCTCGTTCGTAATCTCAAGTTTCTTCCCCATAGTCAAACTTTGAAGAAACACTATCCAAACTTTACGGATGAAATAATCACTCGCAAAGGAGTCTTTCCCTATGCGTATTTTAGCTCAATGTCTAAACTAAATGAAACAACCCTTCCTTCCATTGACAAATTCCAAAACGAATTGACGGGTCAAGATTGTCCAGTAGAGGACTATGAACATGCTCAAGAGGCATGGTTAAAATTTGATTGTAAAATGTTTGGCGATTATATGATCGCTTACTTAGAATTAGATGTCATTTTGCTGGCTGATGTCTTTCAGGAATTTCGACGAGTGGCATTAGAAGAAGACAAATTAGATCCTGTCCACTTTGTCAGTCTACCAGCCATGTCCTTTAAATCAGCCTTTAAAATGACTGGTGAGACCATTCATCTCTTACAAGACCCGGAGATGTATAACATATTTGAGCGCGGAATACGCGGTGGTCTCACATTTGTGAATAAACATCACATAAAATCAGAAACAGTAGGTAATGATCATATCCACCTAAAGTACTATGACCAAAATAATTTATATGGCAGTTCACTGTCTAAATCACTACCTCACTCCGAGTTTAGTTGGTTAAATCAAGATGAGCTTGAGTATTACTCCAACCCTTCAAACATTCTGAAGATTCCAGATGAAGGTGATTGGGGATATTATTTTGAAGTGGATTTGATTTATCCAAATAGTATTAAAAATAAAACTGCTGATTTCCCACTCGCACCTGAATCTGGTGAAGTGACTGAAGATATGTTTTCACCATTCATGTCACAATTTCATAATAACTTAACAGAGTGTGGACAGCCAAGGTACAAACCATGCCGCAAACTTTTGCTCACCCAATATGATAAGAAAAATTATCTCGTGCACTTCTGCATACTAAAATTCTGTTTAGAAATGGGCATGCTTCTAAAGTCAGTTCACCGCATTATCAAATTTAGACAGAAAGCCTTCCTCAAACCCTACATAGATAGTAACAGTCAAAAACGTGCACTCGCCCAAAATAATTTTGAAAAGGATTTTTATAAATATAAGAATAACAGTCTTTTCGGAAAGACCATGGAGGATGTTAGAAAACGTATGAACTACAAACTAGTCGTTGATGAACAAAAATATCACAAATTGACCTCATCACCTCTTTTCATTGATAGAGACATCATCGATGAGGATCTTGTAGGTGTTAAAATGATAAAATCAGAAGTTGAGTTGTGCAAACCCATCTATATTGGGCAAGCCGTTTTAGATTATTCCAAGCTTGAAATATATCAACTCTTCTACAAAATATTAAAACCATGCCCTCTCGTAAAAGAGGTTCGCTTGCTGGGTGGTGATACAGATAGTTTCTTTTTAGGAATTACCACTCAAAAAGATTTAAATTTTAATGAAGTAGGCAAGTCATTAGAAAAATATTTCGACACAACTAACTACAATCACACTCATCCACTCTATTCCATACAGAATAAAGCCAAACTTGGTTGTTTTAAGGATGAAACAGCAGGAAAGGAAATAGATGAAATGATTCTCCTCCGTCCTAAAATGTATTCCATGAAATTAAAAGAATGTGCAGATAGTATTAAGCGTGCTAAAGGTATATCAAAATCCATTGTTCACAAAATGAAACATCGGTCCTATAAGAAGGCCTATAAAAATAAAACTATAACGTTTGTCAATATGACAATCTTAAAATCTCAAGTTCATACTGTGAAAACGCACACGTTCAAGAAACGAGCGCTTTCAGCATGGGAGGATAAGAGGTGTTGGATAGGACATAACACATCTCTTCCACATGGACATCCTGACACAAACATACCTCCACCCAAAAGAATAAAACTCACGCTACCACATTCAGGAGATGTATTGACATAATCAACTTTAACTCAGTATTTTGATGTTGCTTTTTGTAGATATACATGGTTGTTTTATGTATCGCATGAGATCGTTTCTTCCTTGTGAATATATGCCTACAGTCAGCCCATTCCCCTTTATTTGTGAAAAGACTTCTTCATACACATATTTTTATTTCAATAAACATATCACAATGACTTCACTTTGTTTTCCGAAACACTAAAGTTACGAGGGATTTAGTATCTTTCACATGGATGCACTCTTGTAAACCATTGGTAATTTTGATAGCAATAGAGGGTATAGTTTGTTTGACGACGGGGTGATAGAAAATAGATTCAAACACCTTCTCGACTATTCCATATGAAGCGCCTTTATCATGAATGAAATCACGTAAAATGTAGTCTTTTTTCTCACCAACAGAAATAGGAAGAATCAAATCACTTTGAATGTAAAGGTGCTGTTCATTTTTATCAAGTGTCATTGGTGTTTCTATACCAATCGCACGCGCAGCAGTAAACACAGTTTGTAGCATTGAAAAACCAAAGAGTTTTTTCAAATTTTTACTCAATTGACATTGAATGTCATCACCCAGTTTCAGAACAACGCGTTGATTTTGAATTGAAAACGAAATGTGGTGTGTCTTTACATCATATTTACTTTTCATCACATGCTTCAACTTCTGTTGTATATAAGGATTTACTACATGAATGAAGCTTTCAACTGTATGATATAGACGCGGCATTATATTGATAGCAACTTTAGATTCTTGATAAGACTGGTAAATTTTCTTGATGCGATCACCATAGATGTCCACCCACCATTCATCATTAACTGAATCAGCTTTAGTGTGATATTCATGAGAAGCATACACCACACCGCTTCCAATAATAGGGATTGGATGTCTTACAAAATGACGCAAGGTTGGAGAGAAATAAACTGTAAGTTTGTCATTATATTTCTGAATGACCAACTTATTTTTGTCCGCCATAATTTTCTCTCCATACTTCTTACCCAAAGTCTCATTCCATCGTTTTACTAACTCAATAAGTGATAAAGGTTGAACACCTGGCTTTTTCAAAATGATGCGTTCTTCGCATTCTACAACATCTTCATCAAATATTTTAAATTTATAATGAAATTTGTTAATTCGATTTGAATAAACTTTTTTAACATTTGCAGTAGCAATTGACGTTAGATGTAGTCCATGGCCAAAACCGAGATGTGGATAGAATTCATTATCCAACCTCAGTGTAAGACCTTTAGTAAAATAATGAAAGCGAAGGAACTGTCTCCCACTCCAATGATAGATAGTAAACTCATAAACTTTCTGATCCTTATTCTTCATGATGGAAGTATTACCACTGTTGAATGCCTTAATAATTTTCTCATTCCCAAATGGACCATAATAATCTGATTTTATCTGAATCCATTCATAGTTCCACTTTCCATCTGATGTTAAATTGTATGGGAACTGGAATGCATTATTCATCGTTATTCCATCATGGGTGCGAGGAGTCAATATCATTTCTTCCAAATCATTCACATTCTGAATATTGCTATCATAGCAAATACTAGAAACGCCAACCTCCCATTCACCTTCTAAATGTAGTGGGCGATTTAATTCTACTCGATAGTCTGATGGTTTATTTTTGGGAAATTTATTCATAGAAGCATTACTGGGCAAGTAGATTAGAAACGATTCCTTATTTTCACTTTCCATATTATTCACATTGGAAAAATATATTAGCATACTTTTGCATTAACTCTTCATTCGGAAATGGAGTGTGATACTTGTCACAGCATCTTTATGAAAAGGAATCAACGCACCAGCATCGTCATAAATTGCAATATCAATTTGTGGGATGTAGTTTGATTTCAGCTTTGTATAATGCACTTTCTTCAAAGTATGCTCAGATAAAATACTGCAGCTTTTTGGCTGGTATGGTATCATTGCTAGCAATGGAGCTTCAACATCTCCCACACGTACATCTTCACCAATATTGGAATATATCTGAAAATAGTTAATACGACGCGATAGTGACATGTCTGCGCTAGCTTTGGTTACAGTACCACTTTTAAAGATATTTTGATCAAAACCCAAAATGTCCATTAGAGTTTTATCCATAATTAGTTCAATACCTTTTCCACTTATAGTGAGAGACAAAACACCTTCTTTTTCAGAAAATGAAATATGTTGCTCATTAATCACTTCATTTAAATAATCTACAACCAATTTAACTGAAGTAATAATGCGAGGCATCAACACTCTTGTTTCATGTAAGATACCACCGAAAGGCTCTACACACTTTCTGTATAAAGATACGGTCCATTCTGTATCAAATTGATTTGACCTTTCACATGGTAAATGTTGCATATCAAATTTTCCATGAACAGCTGCAGAACGATGTCGTAAGAACTGATGAAAATCTTTTGAACAAACTAATACTAGATCATCATCATTTAATTTACTTATTGCAATATGATTAGATAATTTGATATAAGTCAATGTTGCCACTTGTTTACCATCAACTCGAAGGAGATAATTAAATTTCTTCAATAATGTTTCAGGAGTCATGTTTGTCTTTCTTGGCTTAATCACAATCTTCTTCACCAACGTCTTCTCATTTTTTGGAATAAGATCTACATAATAAGCTTCCTCTCGATATATTAACTGTTTATGACCACTTGGGTGGTAATTAACGTTATAATTATCATAGCTTGTTAAGGCGCTAGCGAGGTAACCTAAATCATTTCTTAAACTTGGACTTAAACCAACAATCCAATCTTTCTCAACTACATGATGTACATAATTATAATCATCATTGTGCGGAGTAAATTGGACAATATGTTTACTCGCTTTATTCAAGAAATCATATATAAACTTTTTACATGATAAGAGATCTTTCTTTGGCCACTGTGGAATGTATACTCGGCAGCCCTTTTCACATTGGTAAGCAGCTGTACGTCTCATATTAATAGTCATCACCTCATGATCAAAAGTATAGACACAGTTGCTATAAACAAGTTGAGTGACACCCACTTCCCAATTTCCATTTAGCTGTTGTGTATGATCAATGGGAGTAGAAAAGAGTGCGGCTCGATTACTAGCAAATCTCTTTGTAGCCGCATTGCTAAGCAAAATATGATAAAACGACATTTTGATATTGCTGATCTGCGGCTTTGCATAACATCATGAAGACTTGGATTTTGGACTCTCTACAATATATCAGAGTTGATCGTAATGGAAACGTACATTTCAAAAATTCTCATGGTCATACATCAAGAGGTATTACATTAACATGGCGACAATTTGTCAACCTCAATGATATCATGAGGGATTTGGAATATTTTGAAACATTAAGATTCATCTCCTTGGGTGATCAAGTTTGGCTTCAACATTACAGATATGAAATTCAAATCTGCCATTCTCATTCCGCAAACTGTTTCTCATTTCGCAAATACAATTGGGAGAAGTATAGAAGATACATACATCGCTCCATCATGACATTTATTCGTCGTGAGTTCATCGCCCTACTATGCAAATCTTAATCAGACATGACTACCACTTACCATGAGTTGGAAATTAGATTCCCTACAACGTATTGAAACGGATCATGATCGAAACGTCTATTTCAAAGATTCAACTGGAAATGTGAGAAGAGAGTTTGCTTTATCTTATCGTCATTTTCAATCTCTACATCATATCATGAAGGATTTGAAATACTTCTATATGAAAAGACATTCACGTATTGGAAATCGCATCTGGTTGCGCGTCAACAATCGGCGAATTCAACTCTATCATTCTCAACTCCATACTAACTTCACATTTCATCAAGGTAGTTGGGAAAAGTATAAAAAGAAGGTACATCGCTCAATTTACTCATTTTTTCATCATGAAGCGCCGTCGCTACACCATCGTCAACATTCTCCGTCGCTTCAGACTCTACACCAAAATCGATCTCACAACATTACACCAACACCTTCCAAACAGTAAGTATTACCCGGGCCGTCCTCAAATGTTAGTGGTGAAGATGAACAATTCACGGAATCTTCAACTCTTCCCAAATGGGACTGTACAGATTCTCGGCGCCCTTTCTCATTCATCGACGCAGTCAATGCGCTTAGAGCTACAGAGACTACTACGTCGGATATGGAAGAGGGAGAGATGTGTGATGTCGAATCTGACTGTGGACAATATGGTGATCTCTACTCAATTGAGTGAAAGTGTATCATTTTTGAAGATTCGTACCAGCAGTTACAATTTGTGTTATGAACCCGAACTTTTTCCTGCAGCTCTCATTAGTTGTTGGTTACCTGTGAATGTTGCAATCTTTCATAATAGTAAAGTGATCATTACTGGACTAAAATCTCATGTACAAGCAAATGTGATCCTAGACTATCTCATCGAGTATGTACGTACCCAGCGGATTGTAAAATAAAAAACAATTTTTCCAACATGATGTTTTTATTTCAAATCATGATAGAACTCACAAATCATTTTTTCATTAGAGGATGGATTACATGAAAAGTTTTGAATAACAGATACAAATCGAGATACATGTAAACGTTTTAAGATGAAGTACAGTACAAAAGCACCACACGTTGATGAAAGTGGATGTTGTAGTATGCGTTCATTTCGCTGATATTGACGCGTATGTTTTCTCAACCACTGCTGTGTTGGTATATTTGGAGGTTGAGCAAGAGAGTCAAATAGTTCACCACGTCGGTCTTCTCCAATAAAGATCGCTTTCCAATGCTCACCGCCTAAATTCTGCGAATGAGTGTTTAGCACAATAAAGATGGGATAGTGATTTACTGCAGGTGGTAAGGTATCGAGCGAATAGACATTATCGAAAGCTTTCAACGTCGCTTCGTCTGCATTACGCTGTACTTTAGTTTTAATATCGTCAGCAGTCAACCAACTCATTAACGATTATACTGAAGAATCACGTCACGATACTTTGTAATTTCAATATTTGAATCGAAGATTGCATGAATTAATGCATTGATCGTCTCAGGTAATGTTCTTTTGAACGTCAAATCCAAACGAATATTATGAGGCACGTTCGCTTGACGATAGGGTGCGCTAATATCGCTGTCAGCAGTCAAATCAAATGCATAAATAGTATATCCACTCTTAAACTCTTTCATAGTCAGTCCGTTGGTGTCATCCGTATTGTAAAAGCCAAAGACATCCATAAAATCAACATAACTGACCATAAATTGATCCGAAGCAAAATCTGGTTTGTAGGGTGGACCAGGATGACTCACACCATTTACACGTAAAGCAATTTCACTTAACTGATTGTGTTTAAAATTGAAAGGATTCTTCTTTATATTACCATTAAATGCATCATTTTCAACCATTGCCACCATGAGGAGCTTCGGTGCTTCCGATGGAAAGAGGCCATCTTTCATGAAACTCTTTTGATCTTTCGGAATTGTAAAGGTAAGAAGCTTTGTATGCTGAACGGGGTAAATGGCATTTTGGCGGTTAAGACCTTCAGCATGCCCTCTAATGACACTTGGATTCGGTACTACTCGACGAATGTAAAGTGCAATATCTTCCACATGAATTCTAAAATTGTCAACTTTAGCAAATGCATTCAGCGCAAATTCAGGCTTATTCAATGTCAGCTGGAGTCGCATGCTGGTATTACAGAGTAAAAACTTTGACTGTCTAAAGAAGTCTAAATTCAGCGGACCATATAGCTGACATACTTTACTATCTTTAATCATATCAGATCGCTTTACAAAGCCACTGTTTGTTTCAACATCAAATTTTCCTGCTTCATCTCTGTACCATCCCATGGCTTCCATATGACTTTTTTGTGCTGCTGGATGAAACTGTGATACATGATTGAAATATGATTTATAGGGATAATCGCTTTGACCACCTTCCACCTGCTGCTCTCCAATCGTTAGAGAAACATCGCGAAGTAATGTAGTCAATGGTAAATTGTTCAGTCCAACTTTATGTGCATCGTCAATAGCAGTTCCATCTGCTTGCTGAATTCTAAACCTCAAATCAACCATCGCATAACTCAAATCTATGTAGTCATCACTACCACCAGGAATAACAAATTCAATGGGGCCAGCATTCTCAGCTGTTAGAGGATGATAATCTACAATACTTGAACTAAGAATATCTGTCTGTATGGCTTGTTGATCAAACAAACAAAACCCGGAAGTTTTACACTCCATGATTAGAGGTTATGGCAGCGTGATCGTTTAGCGCCTGATGAATGATTAGAGCCTCTGCGACGTTTGCGTGAATGCCTTTTGACTGAAGATCGCACCTTACCAGCTCCGCGATGTTTCCTCCTTCCTTTATTCATTCGTTTAGGTGATTTCTTTCCTTGAGTAACACCAGCAAAGGTCTGCTTCAATGTTTTTAAACCGCGTTCCTTCCCACGATTCAACAAACTGCTCTTAAAACTTCTACCTCTGGAAAGATCACTAGCAACATCACCAGCAAAGCCAACGGCATTACTTAAAACATTTCGTTTTAAAGATCTACCGACATTGGATATGAGAGGTGCTACAACAGATTTCAGTGCACCAAGTATGCTACCTCCACGTTGGCGGCGAACGCCGATGTAAATTTGTCCCCCACCACTTACATAGGAGGGTCGTGAATAAAATGAGGCAGTTGGATTCATAGCTCAAACCCTAAACATTGTTAGTTACAACTTTGCATGAATCACTGTCGATCACTTAGATGAAAGATGTCGGCACGACGCATCCAAGAGTTCATACTTGAAGGATAACAAGTCCATTTAACAAGACACCATTCTTCACCTTGCCGTTTTTTGCATCGAATGATTTTCTCTACCAAATATGTTTCACTTTCAGTGACTACCTCAATCTCATCGCCGTAAAAGCTACCCTCAATTTCTTCATTATTGTAATCTTTCAACTTGTAGGTGGACGGAGAGTCTTTTTGATAAATCCTTGATACTGTAAATACCTCCTCTGTCCAATTCGGAAGGTACCCTTTAGCAAAAACACTTTTCACTTTTGAGATACGAACTTTATCACCAATTTTCACATCACTTTTTACATGAGTGCGTTTACGTTGGAATGATTCGCGCACTTTATCTACATTGTCAGCATTTACATCTACTGGTCTGAGACCAATAGAACGATGGATAGAGTGATTGTAGGCATGGAGTGTATCTTGTAGAACCTTTGTCCAATTTTGTGTCAAGTTGGCAGTAAAATGTCGCCACAAGCGATTTTTTAATGTGCGATCAAAACGTTCAACGAGTGCAGCTTTATAAGCACTCCTTACACTAAACAACTCAATGTCATGCCTCTCAAATAGTCTTCTCACATGCTGATTTTCAAACTCTTTTCCTTGATCACTCTGAATTCTTTTTGGAATGCGACCTTCTTGAAAAATTGTTTGGAATGCTTTTGCTACTCCTTTTCCTTCTTTAGTTTTTAAAGGTTGAGCCCACGCATAACGCGAGAAAATATCAATGACGGTTAATATAAAATTATTTCCCGAGTTATGTTTTGAAATGGAGGCAACATCACACAAATCTGCTTGCCACTGTTCATCGATGTCATGAACAATATAATGGCGGGTGCGGTACTTCTTTTTCGCTTGTTTGTGGAGTGTATAGGTAGCCTGACCCTTTAACCATCGTTTCACTTGTGATTGTGGAAGACCACTCGCTTTTGATAATTTCTTGATAGATGCAAATAGTGCCGGATGTTTTACATCATAATAGATTGACTTCAAACGTTCAGCCGATGACGACTGACTCTTTTTCCTCCTTCTCATCTTTTTGTTTTCTTGCCTTTCTACATTTACAACAACTGCAGCATTTAGCTTTAGCGGTTTTGCGATCGTGTTCACATTGCTTAGGGGTTTCATTGTGAGAGCTGGCGCAGCAAGTGCAAGTGACAACGACATTCACCTCTGGCGGCTCATTGCATGGCAAGCAACACATCTGCTTCATATTAATAGTCTGAGAACATGTATTTCCTGGGAGGAGCTGTTTTACGTTTACCTTTTACTAGTTTTAGTGGTGATGTAGATCTACGTCGAGTTCTTCCTCTTGTTTGCTTAGTGAGTGTGGGAGGGGATGTAGCAGGTGACGTCTTAAACCAATTTGTTGGCATTTTCATCGTCTGAAGCATTGGAGCAGTAGCCACTGTTGAATCAAGTTCTTTCAATGTCTCATTATTCAAAGCAAATTTTGGTACATTATGCTTTTTCAATGGTTTAAGAAAGTATGACCACCCAGGTGGAACATAGCCCTGACGGCGCTTTCTACGTGTCGCATACTGAATCAAGTCTTCATAACGTGAAGCATCAATCACTTTATTTTCATCTGTAATGATTTCTCCTCTATCATTTACATTGAGATGGGGTTCAATACTGTTGAAAAGAGATATGGCATGTGCGCGAGATGCTAAAGGTGTAGCAGTCGATACAGAGTCACGCATCCTATTCTTCAAGTTTTTCAATTGCTCAACAGTTTCCGATTGTAATAATACAGCACGATGTGGATCTTTGATGTGAACATTTTGCTGATAATCTATTTCTTTCCTATACATTTGATTTGCAAGAGGTTGCTTTACTTGCTGCATGGCAGTCAATTGTACATATTCATCCTGAGGAATAACAATCATGCGAGAATAAGAACTCATAGTTTGTAGATAATCATGGGAGTTTTCAAAATATCACTTCGAAATCTAAATTCTTCCGGACACTCTTGCGTAAAGTCAATGAATAAGTAACCGTATGGTTTTTCAGTAGCTGCTTGAAAAATTTCAATTAAGGCTTTTGATCCTCTGGGTGCAACTTGTCGCGCTAAAATTTCAAATTGACTTTTATCTCGCGGATTCTTGAAAATAGCATAATAGTGTGTATTCAGGTTTCGTGTACGAGCTTCTTTTCCATCAGGAAACAAATTTTGTGTGATATAGATGATAAAACACCTTTTATGATGTGCTGCACGAGTGAACATATCTGTAACATCTTTTGAATTCTTACTTTCTTTTAATAAATCATCCAATACAACAACATCATTACACTGAAGTTTATCCACTGCAATAATTCCTTCATGTCGAATAAAGTTGCGACTTTGCAATTCCTGAAACAGCGACGGTTGATAAATACCATAACACCAAATCACTCGATTGATAGGTTCCTTAAACAATTCCCTTCTTTTATCCAATAAATTCAGCGTGAAAACAGTTTTACCTGCTTGAGATGGACCTGATACAGTCAGAACTTTATCTACATTGTCAGCATTTACATCTACTGGTCTGAGACCAATAGAACGATGGATAGAGTGATTGCAGGCATGGAGTGTATCTTGTAGAACCTTTGTCCAATTTTGTGTCAAGTTGGCAGTAAAATGTCGCCACAAGCGATTTTTTAATGTGCGATCAAAACGTTCAACGAGTGCAGCTTTATAAGCACTCCTTACACTAAACAACTCAATGTCATGCCTCTCAAATAGTCTTCTCACATGCTGATTTTCAAACTCTTTTCCTTGATCACTCTGAATTCTTTTTGGAATGCGACCTTCTTGAAAAATTGTTTGGAATGCTTTTGCTACTCCTTTTCCTTCTTTAGTTTTTAAAGGTTGAGCCCACGCATAACGCGAGAAAATATCAATGACGGTTAAAATGAAATTATTTCCCGAGTTATGTTTTGAAATGGAGGCAACATCACACAAATCTGCTTGCCACTGTTCATCGATGTCATGAACAATATAATGGCGGGTGCGGTACTTCTTTTTCGCTTGTTTGTGGAGTGTATAGGTAGCCTGACCCTTTAACCATCGTTTCACTTGTGATTGTGGAAGACCACTCGCTTTTGATAATTTCTTGATAGATGCAAATAGTGCCGGATGTTTTATATCATAATAGATTGACTTCAAACGTTCAGCCGATGACGACTGACTCTTTTTCCTCCTTCTCATCTTTTTGTTTTCTTGCCTATCTACATTTACAACAACTGCAGCATTTAGCTTTAGCGGTTTTGCGATCGTGTTCACATTGCTTAGGGGTTTCATTGTGAGAGCTGGCGCAGCAAGTGCAAGTGACAACGACATTCACCTCTGGCGGCTCATTGCATGGCAAGCAACACATCTGCTTCATATTAATAGTCTGAGAACATGTATTTCCTGGGAGGAGCTGTTTTACGTTTACCTTTTACTAGTTTTAGTGGTGATGTAGATCTACGTCGAGTTCTTCCTCTTGTTTGCTTAGTGAGTGTGGGAGGGGATGTAGCAGGTGACGTCTTAAACCAATTTGTTGGCATTTTCATCGTCTGAAGCATTGGAGCAGTAGCCACTGTTGAATCAAGTTCTTTCAATGTCTCATTATTCAAAGCAAATTTTGGTACATTATGCTTTTTCAATGGTTTAAGAAAGTATGACCACCCAGGTGGAACATAGCCCTGACGGCGCTTTCTACGTGTCGCATACTGAATCAAGTCTTCATAACGTGAAGCATCAATCACTTTATTTTCATCTGTAATGATTTCTCCTCTATCATTTACATTGAGATGGGGTTCAATACTGTTGAAAAGAGATATGGCATGTGCGCGAGATGCTAAAGGTGTAGCAGTCGATACAGAGTCACGCATCCTATTCTTCAAGTTTTTCAATTGCTCAACAGTTTCCGATTGTAATAATACAGCACGATGTGGATCTTTGATGTGAACATTTTGCTGATAATCTATTTCTTTCCTATACATTTGATTTGCAAGAGGTTGCTTTACTTGCTGCATGGCAGTCAATTGTACATATTCATCCTGAGGAATAACAATCATGCGAGAATAAGAACTCATAGTTTGTAGATAATCATGGGAGTTTTCAAAATATCACTTCGAAATCTAAATTCTTCCGGACACTCTTGCGTAAAGTCAATGAATAAGTAACCGTATGGTTTTTCAGTAGCTGATTGAAAAATTTCAATTAAGGCTTTTGATCCTCTGGGTGCAACTTGTCGCGCTAAAATTTCAAATTGACTTTTATCTCGCGGATTCTTGAAAATAGCATAATAGTGTGTATTCAGGTTTCGTGTACGAGCTTCTTTTCCATCAGGAAACAAATTTTGTGTGATATAGATGATAAAACACCTTTTATGATGTGCTGCACGAGTGAACATATCTGTAACATCTTTTGAATTCTTACTTTCTTTTAATAAATCATCCAATACAACAACATCATTACACTGAAGTTTATCCACTGCAATAATTCCTTCATGTCGAATAAAGTTGCGACTTTGCAATTCCTGAAACAGCGACGGTTGATAAATACCATAACACCAAATCACTCGATTGATAGGTTCCTTAAACAATTCCCTTCTTTTATCCAATAAATTCAGCGTGAAAACAGTTTTACCTGCTTGAGATGGACCTGATACAGTCAGAACTTTATCACATTGTCAGCATTTACATCTACTGGTCTGAGACCAATAGAACGATGGATAGAGTGATTGTAGGCATGGAGTGTATCTTGTAGAACCTTTGTCCAATTTTGTGTCAAGTTGGCAGTAAAATGTCGCCACAAGCGATTTTTTAATGTGCGATCAAAACGTTCAACGAGTGCAGCTTTATAAGCACTCCTTACACTAAACAACTCAATGTCATGCCTCTCAAATAGTCTTCTCACATGCTGATTTTCAAACTCTTTTCCTTGATCACTCTGAATTCTTTTTGGAATGCGACCTTCTTGAAAAATTGTTTGGAATGCTTTTGCTACTCCTTTTCCTTCTTTAGTTTTTAAAGGTTGAGCCCACGCATAACGCGAGAAAATATCAATGACGGTTAAAATAAAATTATTTCCCGAGTTATGTTTTGAAATGGAGGCAACATCACACAAATCTGCTTGCCACTGTTCATCGATGTCATGAACAATATAATGGCGGGTGCGGTACTTCTTTTTCGCTTGTTTGTGGAGTGTATAGGTAGCCTGACCCTTTAACCATCGTTTCACTTGTGATTGTGGAAGACCACTCGCTTTTGATAATTTCTTGATAGATGCAAATAGTGCCGGATGTTTTACATCATAATAGATTGACTTCAAACGTTCAGCCGATGACGACTGACTCTTTTTCCTCCTTCTCATCTTTTTGTTTTCTTGCCTTTCTACATTTACAACAACTGCAGCATTTAGCTTTAGCGGTTTTGCGATCGTGTTCACATTGCTTAGGGGTTTCATTGTGAGAGCTGGCGCAGCAAGTGCAAGTGACAACGACATTCACCTCTGGCGGCTCATTGCATGGCAAGCAACACATCTGCTTCATATTAATAGTCTGAGAACATGTATTTCCTGGGAGGAGCTGTTTTACGTTTACCTTTTACTAGTTTTAGTGGTGATGTAGATCTACGTCGAGTTCTTCCTCTTGTTTGCTTAGTGAGTGTGGGAGGGGATGTAGCAGGTGACGTCTTAAACCAATTTGTTGGCATTTTCATCGTCTGAAGCATTGGAGCAGTAGCCACTGTTGAATCAAGTTCTTTCAATGTCTCATTATTCAAAGCAAATTTTGGTACATTATGCTTTTTCAATGGTTTAAGAAAGTATGACCACCCAGGTGGAACATAGCCCTGACGGCGCTTTCTACGTGTCGCATACTGAATCAAGTCTTCATAACGTGAAGCATCAATCACTTTATTTTCATCTGTAATGATTTCTCCTCTATCATTTACATTGAGATGGGGTTCAATACTGTTGAAAAGAGATATGGCATGTGCGCGAGATGCTAAAGGTGTAGCAGTCGATACAGAGTCACGCATCCTATTCTTCAAGTTTTTCAATTGCTCAACAGTTTCCGATTGTAATAATACAGCACGATGTGGATCTTTGATGTGAACATTTTGCTGATAATCTATTTCTTTCCTATACATTTGATTTGCAAGAGGTTGCTTTACTTGCTGCATGGCAGTCAATTGTACATATTCATCCTGAGGAATAACAATCATGCGAGAATAAGAACTCATAGTTTGTAGATAATCATGGGAGTTTTCAAAATATCACTTCGAAATCTAAATTCTTCCGGACACTCTTGCGTAAAGTCAATGAATAAGTAACCGTATGGTTTTTCAGTAGCTGCTTGAAAAATTTCAATTAAGGCTTTTGATCCTCTGGGTGCAACTTGTCGCGCTAAAATTTCAAATTGACTTTTATCTCGCGGATTCTTGAAAATAGCATAATAGTGTGTATTCAGGTTTCGTGTACGAGCTTCTTTTCCATCAGGAAACAAATTTTGTGTGATATAGATGATAAAACACCTTTTATGATGTGCTGCACGAGTGAACATATCTGTAACATCTTTTGAATTCTTACTTTCTTTTAATAAATCATCCAATACAACAACATCATTACACTGAAGTTTATCCACTGCAATAATTCCTTCATGTCGAATAAAGTTGCGACTTTGCAATTCCTGAAACAGCGACGATTGATAAATACCATAACACCAAATCACTCGATTGATAGGTTCCTTAAACAATTCCCTTCTTTTATCCAATAAATTCAGCGTGAAAACAGTTTTACCTGCTTGAGATGGACCTGATACAGTCAGAACTTTATCACATTGTCAGCATTTACATCTACTGGTCTGAGACCAATAGAACGATGGATAGAGTGATTGTAGGCATGGAGTGTATCTTGTAGAACCTTTGTCCAATTTTGTGTCAAGTTGGCAGTAAAATGTCGCCACAAGCGATTTTTTAATGTGCGATCAAAACGTTCAACGAGTGCAGCTTTATAAGCACTCCTTACACTAAACAACTCAATGTCATGCCTCTCAAATAGTCTTCTCACATGCTGATTTTCAAACTCTTTTCCTTGATCACTCTGAATTCTTTTTGGAATGCGACCTTCTTGAAAAATTGTTTGGAATGCTTTTGCTACTCCTTTTCCTTCTTTAGTTTTTAAAGGTTGAGCCCACGCATAACGCGAGAAAATATCAATGACGGTTAAAATAAAATTATTTCCCGAGTTATGTTTTGAAATGGAGGCAACATCACACAAATCTGCTTGCCACTGTTCATCGATGTCATGAACAATATAATGGCGGGTGCGGTACTTCTTTTTCGCTTGTTTGTGGAGTGTATAGGTAGCCTGACCCTTTAACCATCGTTTCACTTGTGATTGTGGAAGACCACTCGCTTTTGATAATTTCTTGATAGATGCAAATAGTGCCGGATGTTTTACATCATAATAGATTGACTTCAAACGTTCAGCAGATGACGACTGACTCTTTTTCCTCCTTCTCATCTTTTTGTTTTCTTGCCTTTCTACATTTACAACAACTGCAGCATTTAGCTTTAGCGGTTTTGCGATCGTGTTCACATTGCTTAGGGGTTTCATTGTGAGAGCTGGCGCAGCAAGTGCAAGTGACAACGACATTCACCTCTGGCGGCTCATTGCATGGCAAGCAACACATCTGCTTCATATTAATAGTCTGAGAACATGTATTTCCTGGGAGGAGCTGTTTTACGTTTACCTTTTACTAGTTTTAGTGGTGATGTAGATCTACGTCGAGTTCTTCCTCTTGTTTGCTTAGTGAGTGTGGGAGGGGATGTAGCAGGTGACGTCTTAAACCAATTTGTTGGCATTTTCATCGTCTGAAGCATTGGAGCAGTAGCCACTGTTGAATCAAGTTCTTTCAATGTCTCATTATTCAAAGCAAATTTTGGTACATTATGCTTTTTCAATGGTTTAAGAAAGTATGACCACCCAGGTGGAACATAGCCCTGACGGCGCTTTCTACGTGTCGCATACTGAATCAAGTCTTCATAACGTGAAGCATCAATGACTTTATTTTCATCTGTAATGATTTCTCCTCTATCATTTACATTGAGATGGGGTTCAATACTGTTGAAAAGAGATATGGCATGTGCGCGAGATGCTAAAGGTGTAGCAGTCGATACAGAGTCACGCATCCTATTCTTCAAGTTTTTCAATTGCTCAACAGTTTCCGATTGTAATAATACAGCACGATGTGGATCTTTGATGTGAACATTTTGCTGATAATCTATTTCTTTCCTATACATTTGATTTGCAAGAGGTTGCTTTACTTGCTGCATGGCAGTCAATTGTACATATTCATCCTGAGGAATAACAATCATGCGAGAATAAGAACTCATAGTTTGTAGATAATCATGGGAGTTTTCAAAATATCACTTCGAAATCTAAATTCTTCCGGACACTCTTGCGTAAAGTCAATGAATAAGTAACCGTATGGTTTTTCAGTAGCTGCTTGAAAAATTTCAATTAAGGCTTTTGATCCTCTGGGTGCAACTTGTCGCGCTAAAATTTCAAATTGACTTTTATCTCGCGGATTCTTGAAAATAGCATAATAGTGTGTATTCAGGTTTCGTGTACGAGCTTCTTTTCCATCAGGAAACAAATTTTGTGTGATATAGATGATAAAACACCTTTTATGATGTGCTGCACGAGTGAACATATCTGTAACATCTTTTGAATTCTTACTTTCTTTTAATAAATCATCCAATACAACAACATCATTACACTGAAGTTTATCCACTGCAATAATTCCTTCATGTCGAATAAAGTTGCGACTTTGCAATTCCTGAAACAGCGACGATTGATAAATACCATAACACCAAATCACTCGATTGATAGGTTCCTTAAACAATTCCCTTCTTTTATCCAATAAATTCAGCGTGAAAACAGTTTTACCTGCTTGAGATGGACCTGATACAGTCAGAACTTTATCACATTGTCAGCATTTACATCTACTGGTCTGAGACCAATAGAACGATGGATAGAGTGATTGTAGGCATGGAGTGTATCTTGTAGAACCTTTTTCCAATTTTGTGTCAAGTTGGCAGTAAAATGTCGCCACAAGCGATTTTTTAATGTGCGATCAAAACGTTCAACGAGTGCAGCTTTATAAGCACTCCTTACACTAAACAACTCAATGTCATGCCTCTCAAATAGTCTTCTCACATGCTGATTTTCAAACTCTTTTCCTTGATCACTCTGAATTCTTTTTGGAATGCGACCTTCTTGAAAAATTGTTTGGAATGCTTTTGCTACTCCTTTTCCTTCTTTAGTTTTTAAAGGTTGAGCCCACGCATAACGCGAGAAAATATCAATGACGGTTAAAATAAAATTATTTCCCGAGTTATGTTTTGAAATGGAGGCAACATCACACAAATCTGCTTGCCACTGTTCATCGATGTCATGAACAATATAATGGCGGGTGCGGTACTTCTTTTTCGCTTGTTTGTGGAGTGTATAGGTAGCCTGACCCTTTAACCATCGTTTCACTTGTGATTGTGGAAGACCACTCGCTTTTGATAATTTCTTGATAGATGCAAATAGTGCCGGATGTTTTACATCATAATAGATTGACTTCAAACGTTCAGCCGATGACGACTGACTCTTTTTCCTCCTTCTCATCTTTTTGTTTTCTTGCCTTTCTACATTTACAACAACTGCAGCATTTAGCTTTAGCGGTTTTGCGATCGTGTTCACATTGCTTAGGGGTTTCATTGTGAGAGCTGGCGCAGCAAGTGCAAGTGACAACGACATTCACCTCTGGCGGCTCATTGCATGGCAAGCAACACATCTGCTTCATATTAATAGTCTGAGAACATGTATTTCCTGGGAGGAGCTGTTTTACGTTTACCTTTTACTAGTTTTAGTGGTGATGTAGATCTACGTCGAGTTCTTCCTCTTGTTTGCTTAGTGAGTGTGGGAGGGATGTAGCAGGTGACGTCTTAAACCAATTTGTTGGCATTTTCATCGTCTGAAGCATTGGAGCAGTAGCCACTGTTGAATCAAGTTCTTTCAATGTCTCATTATTCAAAGCAAATTTTGGTACATTATGCTTTTTCAATGGTTTAAGAAAGTATGACCACCCAGGTGGAACATAGCCCTGACGGCGCTTTCTACGTGTCGCATACTGAATCAAGTCTTCATAACGTGAAGCATCAATCACTTTATTTTCATCTGTAATGATTTCTCCTCTATCATTTACATTGAGATGGGGTTCAATACTGTTGAAAAGAGATATGGCATGTGCGCGAGATGCTAAAGGTGTAGCAGTCGATACAGAGTCACGCATCCTATTCTTCAAGTTTTTCAATTGCTCAAAAGTTTCCGATTGTAATAATACAGCACGATGTGGATCTTTGATGTGAACATTTTGCTGATAATCTATTTCTTTCCTATACATTTGATTTGCAAGAGGTTGCTTTACTTGCTGCATGGCAGTCAATTGTACATATTCATCCTGAGGAATAACAATCATGCGAGAATAAGAACTCATAGTTTGTAGATAATCATGGGAGTTTTCAAAATATCACTTCGAAATCTAAATTCTTCCGGACACTCTTGCGTAAAGTCAATGAATAAGTAACCGTATGGTTTTTCAGTAGCTGCTTGAAAAATTTCAATTAAGGCTTTTGATCCTCTGGGTGCAACTTGTCGCGCTAAAATTTCAAATTGACTTTTATCTCGCGGATTCTTGAAAATAGCATAATAGTGTGTATTCAGGTTTCGTGTACGAGCTTCTTTTCCATCAGGAAACAAATTTTGTGTGATATAGATGATAAAACACCTTTTATGATGTGCTGCACGAGTGAACATATCTGTAACATCTTTTGAATTCTTACTTTCTTTTAATAAATCATCCAATACAACAACATCATTACACTGAAGTTTATCCACTGCAATAATTCCTTCATGTCGAATAAAGTTGCGACTTTGCAATTCCTGAAACAGCGACGATTGATAAATACCATAACACCAAATCACTCGATTGATAGGTTCCTTAAACAATTCCCTTCTTTTATCCAATAAATTCAGCGTGAAAACAGTTTTACCTGCTTGAGATGGACCTGATACAGTCAGAACTTTATCACATTGTCAGCATTTACATCTACTGGTCTGAGACCAATAGAACGATGGATAGAGTGATTGTAGGCATGGAGTGTATCTTGTAGAACCTTTGTCCAATTTTGTGTCAAGTTGGCAGTAAAATGTCGCCACAAGCGATTTTTTAATGTGCGATCAAAACGTTCAACGAGTGCAGCTTTATAAGCACTCCTTACACTAAACAACTCAATGTCATGCCTCTCAAATAGTCTTCTCACATGCTGATTTTCAAACTCTTTTCCTTGATCACTCTGAATTCTTTTTGGAATGCGACCTTCTTGAAAAATTGTTTGGAATGCTTTTGCTACTCCTTTTCCTTCTTTAGTTTTTAAAGGTTGAGCCCACGCATAACGCGAGAAAATATCAATGACGGTTAAAATAAAATTATTTCCCGAGTTATGTTTTGAAATGGAGGCAACATCACACAAATCTGCTTGCCACTGTTCATCGATGTCATGAACAATATAATGGCGGGTGCGGTACTTCTTTTTCGCTTGTTTGTGGAGTGTATAGGTAGCCTGACCCTTTAACCATCGTTTCACTTGTGATTGTGGAAGACCACTCGCTTTTGATAATTTCTTGATAGATGCAAATAGTGCCGGATGTTTTACATCATAATAGATTGACTTCAAACGTTCAGCAGATGACGACTGACTCTTTTTCCTCCTTCTCATCTTTTTGTTTTCTTGCCTTTCTACATTTACAACAACTGCAGCATTTAGCTTTAGCGGTTTTGCGATCGTGTTCACATTGCTTAGGGGTTTCATTGTGAGAGCTGGCGCAGCAAGTGCAAGTGACAACGACATTCACCTCTGGCGGCTCATTGCATGGCAAGCAACACATCTGCTTCATATTAATAGTCTGAGAACATGTATTTCCTGGGAGGAGCTGTTTTACGTTTACCTTTTACTAGTTTTAGTGGTGATGTAGATCTACGTCGAGTTCTTCCTCTTGTTTGCTTAGTGAGTGTGGGAGGGGATGTAGCAGGTGACGTCTTAAACCAATTTGTTGGCATTTTCATCGTCTGAAGCATTGGAGCAGTAGCCACTGTTGAATCAAGTTCTTTCAATGTCTCATTATTCAAAGCAAATTTTGGTACATTATGCTTTTTCAATGGTTTAAGAAAGTATGACCACCCAGGTGGAACATAGCCCTGACGGCGCTTTCTACGTGTCGCATACTGAATCAAGTCTTCATAACGTGAAGCATCAATCACTTTATTTTCATCTGTAATGATTTCTCCTCTATCATTTACATTGAGATGGGGTTCAATACTGTTGAAAAGAGATATGGCATGTGCGCGAGATGCTAAAGGTGTAGCAGTCGATACAGAGTCACGCATCCTATTCTTCAAGTTTTTCAATTGCTCAACAGTTTCCGATTGTAATAATACAGCACGATGTGGATCTTTGATGTGAACATTTTGCTGATAATCTATTTCTTTCCTATACATTTGATTTGCAAGAGGTTGCTTTACTTGCTGCATGGCAGTCAATTGTACATATTCATCCTGAGGAATAACAATCATGCGAGAATAAGAACTCATAGTTTGTAGATAATCATGGGAGTTTTCAAAATATCACTTCGAAATCTAAATTCTTCCGGACACTCTTGCGTAAAGTCAATGAATAAGTAACCGTATGGTTTTTCAGTAGCTGATTGAAAAATTTCAATTAAGGCTTTTGATCCTCTGGGTGCAACTTGTCGCGCTAAAATTTCAAATTGACTTTTATCTCGCGGATTCTTGAAAATAGCATAATAGTGTGTATTCAGGTTTCGTGTACGAGCTTCTTTTCCATCAGGAAACAAATTTTGTGTGATATAGATGATAAAACACCTTTTATGATGTGCTGCACGAGTGAACATATCTGTAACATCTTTTGAATTCTTACTTTCTTTTAATAAATCATCCAATACAACAACATCATTACACTGAAGTTTATCCACTGCAATAATTCCTTCATGTCGAATAAAGTTGCGACTTTGCAATTCCTGAAACAGCGACGATTGATAAATACCATAACACCAAATCACTCGATTGATAGGTTCCTTAAACAATTCCCTTCTTTTATCCAATAAATTCAGCGTGAAAACAGTTTTACCTGCTTGAGATGGACCTGATACAGTCAGAACTTTATCACATTGAAGTCTGAAATCCATTTTAATACTTTGAGATTCAACATTTGCATAATTAACGCTTAGAGCCAAAGATATTACCCAATAGGTTACCCACGACAGGAGCTAACATTGGAAGTATTGCTGAAAGGAAACCGCCCTTTTGTGTTAGAGTTTTCCTCTTTCTTTGAAGGGTGACTTTAGGATTGGAGATGAAACGCAATTTTGTGGCATATCGCTTAAGTAACTTTCGTTGTTTTGGCGCTAATTTCTTCGTCCTCAACTTCCTCACATGAGAAATAATTTCACGAATGAATTTATCGTTAGCATGTCGTATAGCATTGCATCGCTGATTTGCTTTCATTCGTCGGAGAGCTTGAATGGCTGAAGAAAACTTTGAAGACTTTTGACTTTTACGTTTCGCCATTTTACGTTTCGCCATTTTCCGTGTTAGTCTTTGCTAAAACCTATCTTTACCACATTTGCATAGGTACTAACTATTGCAGCATAAGTGACACTCGAAATGAGCAATATCACAGTGGTTACATTTGCAAAGTTGAATGCAATTACGTATGAAACAGCGTTGACAAAAAGCGTGCTTACATCTCTTGAAGATGCGCTTTTCATTTCCATCCTTTTGCTTACATACATCACAACACATAGTTTCACCGTTACTGATGTCTATAGCAAGTCTTTTTGAAGATATGAATTTGCTAGCCTTTTCTAAATAATAGACACATGTACAGAAGGAATATACTTCGAGAGTGAGCAGACATAGCTCGAAAACCAGTTGTGCTACAATCAAGTACCACTGCATTTTCAATTTTTCTTTATGGAAAGTTGAATGTGAATATCTGAAATCGCTTCAATCACTAGACTGCTACCATGATGGTTAAATGCGTTAAGACGTTCAGCAATTTTTATCATATGTCTTTTAAAAAATTCTTCGGGGTGATCTACCACTTCCATTGAATAAGAAGCGAAATGGAAAGAGCGACTTTCCACCTCTTCCTTTCCAAAATGACTAAACTTAATTTTCGCAACTAATCGCGCCATGATAATGCTATCAGAGAATGTATTCATTAACTCTAGAAATAGAGTGCTAGCATCATCGACCACTGCTTCGATGTCGGTCTCATCTTTATGAAAATTTATCACATAATCTTGAACAGCTCCTTTTAAACTTCGCCTATGAAAATGTAATGTTCCGCAGTCGTCTGAGAAAGACATGATCGCCCTTTATCTAAACCATCCATTGCATGAAAACAACAACTCTTCTCATAGTAACATTTATTGAATAACGGTAACAAGCATGCATTATAAATCAATGGTTTGAAAGAGATAAAATAGATACAGCTGGTAACTATCATACAGCGAGCAATGATGACCATACAGGACTTTGGCAGTGTTGAGGTAAGGAGGAAGGAAGCATTGGTTATGAACGTAGCTACTACAACGAACAGACAAAATAGGAACACACAAATCCTTAAAACGTTTCGTGACTTCATGGTAGTGTTGATTCACTCTACTATCCCAAGGCGGGAGCAAAATATCATCAATGATTAGATTGGGAAATACTTTCCTCTCCTTACCAGGATTATTACAAAAGATGCGTATAACATTGAAAGCAGCTAACCATCGTTTAAAGTCAATAAGAAGAGCACTCTCACAAGAAAAGCCATAGTCTTGCAAATATTTCAGATTAAGTCCATGAATGTGTTTTCTCGCCCATTGATCAACATTGGGATCGCAGTTGGCATGTTGATGATAGACACTAACAATCTGATATGTCCAATTGTTCATAGCAATAGCACTGAGCTCCTGTACAGGTTCACCCTCACAATCCATAAAAATGATGATAGAAGCCTAAAACGGAAATTTACACATCTAAGGAAACGTTCTATAACATATTACAAAATGAAGAATTACATCGATGCTTTTCACGACAAAATACAAAAATGATATGATGGCAACGAAGAAGTAAAATGTATCTAATAAGACCACGTCTACGACACTCAAAGCACATAAGCGAATTGTCATAGGGTAGAGTTAGGAAAGGACTAGTAATTCTCCTTCTTTGATTTGCGTTTTGAGGAAGCATTCTTCTCCGACTTGCGCTTCGTACCACTGCTGTTAAGGATTTGATCAATTATGTCGTCCACGTTGGGTGGTTTTGGAATATATAGGATGGATTCCATATGCATGGAGAGCGAGGCTATTTTATTATCCTTGTGCCGACCATAATATAGCCCATTCACTTTGAAAAGGATATCCCAAGTACCTTCTCCGAGTTCGTCGCATGTGATGGGTGTTGAATGATCTCCCTCCTTCTTATAGTAAGTGCACCAATGTGATACCGGTAGGCGAATTTGATTACCATCCCAAATCTTTCTATAGGGAGTATCCTTGTCATCAATCGCCTTCCACTCTTGAGCAAGGGGAGTAGGAATGTCCATATTTAATGTCACGTACTCCTCAATAATATCAAGTTGGTGGCGAATATACGGACTCACGGGGATCAATATGTAGTCCCCATACTGATTGCGCATTATCTGGACATCCGTGGAAGGGAGCATTCCCGTTTGGAGTACTACGCTATGATCGTCATAACGCAAGACTTGTTTAAATTTACGCTGTAGCGGTGTAGGATTATGTACCTTGGTTGTTTCTTCCACTGGCCTCAGTTGTAGATGATCTGATCGTAGCGAACCTTGTAACGTTTGACCGCCATTTTGTCCTACTAGTGCAGCAGATGGAGTAGATGCCTGAAAATGAAAAAGATTGTATTAAGTTTACGTTCAAGGGAGGAGAGGGAGGAAAGTAGCGACTTACCATTTTAGTTGGATAATAGAATAGGGAACTAGAGAGAGAGAAAATGTGCGTCCGTCACTCGTGTGATTCAACGATGGAATGATTCTCACTGTGGAAGGCTCGCTATTTATATAGAAATGCTTGATTCTCATTGGATGATGATCCTCATTGGACAATAACATCAAGCTGATTCCAAATCTGGCCTCCGTTTACCAATCCGAGCCTTCACTCGCCCGCTGGAACTGTTTCTTGGGAAATTCTAACTCTGTCGTTTTTCGTCAATCTCCCAAAATCTTAAATGGCGTCTCACATCTAAACGAAGACAGATATGAACAAGCCGTTTCTTTCACTGAATTTGTCTCACTCTTAGCTTTCAAACGAGCTATGGCACGACAAAATCCGTCAACTAGAAGCCAAGATCGAAGGTAGCTCTCCAGAGGGGGGGGACGTCAGCGAAAATTTTTCTCTCCGATTGCTTTCAAATTCACCATACAGATGCAGAATTTCACGCTGAATCCGAATCTGGCCTCTGTTTTCCCATCCGATGCCTCGTTTTAGCGCTACAGCCCAAAACGTCCAAAATTCTAACTCTGTCGTTTTTCGCCAATCTCCCAAAATCTTAAATGGCGTCTCACATCTAAATGAAGACAGATATGAACAAGCCGTTTCTTTCAGTGAATTTGTCTCACTCTTAGCTTTCAAACGAGCTATTGCACGACAAAATCCGTCCACTGGAAGCCAAGGTCGAAGCTAGCTCTCCCGAGGGGGGGGTCGGTGAAATTTGATGAAACAAACTTTGGTCAGGGTCCCAGGTCGAAATGCCACACTTTGGAAAATTTTTCCATACAAAGTCACTCTGACACTTAGGATTTTTTCAGGTGAGCTCCGACCTAAAATCGTGTAACAACTCTAACTTTTGAACGGCTGGTCCCATTGACTCGCGACAAAAATGTCGTCGAGCAGTTTTTTCTCCTCTTTCGAACGAGTAGCTGTAAGACAAAATCCGTCCACTAGAACCAAAGTTAGAAGATCGCTGTCGGGTGGGGGGTCAGTGAATTTGACGAAAAATGTTTTGGTGAAGGTCCCAGGTCGAAATGACACACTTTGGAAAATTTTCAAAATTTTACCCATACAAAGCCACTCTGACACTTAGGATTTTTTCAGGTGACCTACGACAGTCCACCCTCCCAAACTGGCCGGCACACCACGCCAACCTGGAGAGCACATCACCTCGCGCTACGACGGCCGGCCAGAGGGGGGGGACGTCAGACTCGAAGCAACACGGCGGCACACCACGACCGACTCGACGGACAGGAGGGGGGGACGTCAGCGACGGCGGCCATCTTGCGCTATCCAGAAGTGGAGTTTTACTTACTACTTACTCATACACATTCATGATCCATTTTGTATCTGTCTTTATGATAAGTATTAGGGTATGAGTACTCAATCACGAGACTCGATGGTGGCACAGCGATTATTGTTGAGAATGCACCCGACGAATGAAATCTCATCAGTCTTCACTTTGCAAACGAACAGAATATCCTTACCTACTACCAGCTTGCTATATTCTTGATGATTGCAAGCTGTGATTCGATTTCTATTTCAGGTTTTTAACTTCAATTTCATGATTCATGAACCATATTTATTAGCATCGTAGTAACCATAGGTCTCAGAACTCAGCATTGTTGGCATGGACGAACATTACTCATCCATCTATCGTGAGAGAAGCCTCGTCCCGTGCGTGCTCCCCTTTGCCACCGATCTTCTCAGTCTTTCGTGTGTAATGAACAATCCCTAAAGTTTCGTTAGGTCACTCCCTGCCCAGAATGCACTCCTTGCCGTATTGGACTGCTTGATGATATCGCTAAAAGCAAATGGTTTTGATGACGCTTACCTCTCATCCCATTTGATTTCTTTGTGCACCGATAGAGCATCTGTAACGCTAGGAAAACAAAGCGGTGCAGGAGCGCAGTTCAAAAATCAATTTCCAGGTATTATGTTGCGCACTGTTTGAGCTACAAACTGGAGCTCGGTGTCTCTGACTCAATAAAAGCAGTGGACGGCGTCTTTCACATTTAATCTAGCATATTGAAACTTCACAACATTTACTCTTATTCCCCGAAGATGTAGCGGCAGTTGAAAGATGTAGCAACGAATCTCCATGTTAATTTGAAGAATATTGGCA
>CAJQUW010013286.1:0-7500 GCA_907163375.1 Prostheceraeus crozeri | reverse complement strand
TAATAAATGAGCCTCCACAACCCGCAAAATATAATGTGGGATAGGCCTACTAGCCCTACATCATGTGCGAGAATGAAATCGATTTTCACATCTAGACCGGAGATGTTCGTCATGAAAGGAAAGGTTTTTTACTCCAGTAGTACATGCAATTTTTCCAATTTTTCAAATTTCCTAAAACATTGGAAGCAGTCCATACTTTCCATAAAAGAAGAGCTCGAAAATGGTGATAGAAAAGACGAAAAATTCCAAGCACGTTCGCACACGCGTGAGTGTTCTAGCAAATGATTGTGAATGATTGTTCCACATCTATGGTAATAACGGTTGATTTGAGACCGGAGGATCAACAACTACCAGCAGTTTTTGTCTTATAATTTATCGATTTTATACTATTTAATTTTTTTATTCTATGGTTCACCGGTTTTATTTGTTTAGATGTTTTAGAATTTTTTATACCAATACCGGAAAACGAAACATAATTAGTTTTAAATCGACTGGGATATGGATCTTTGACAGGACGGACGAGGAAAAAGGAAAAGTGGAATAAGCCTAAATCGAAAAGCGGCAATTTACGAGTCATGATCAAGATTTCTTCTAGATGGGTCCGAAACAATGGACATGATGTGGCATGAACCGGTTTTGAGAAAGTCAGGCACAGGCCGGCTGGAGAAGTGGTGTAAAATGATCCTTTGATAGGATTCGCTCACTTGCACCGACACTAATTGGCACAAATCAAAAATAAAAAAGTTAATAAATAATATAAATAGAACAAATTGAATAATAAGTTTCTATAACAAGCACCGCATTAATTCTATAGCATGACTGTCTTCCGTATCGTCGTAACTGACGATATTATTGATAAGAAAGTCACGTGATAATTAAAAAAGGCAGATTAAATTCTTGTAAGCATTAAAATCTAGCGATAATCCAGGAGAAAAGAAGCAAAAAATATACAAAAATAATGAGCTGCTATGTCCTACACGCATTTCCTTGCCTCTGTACTTCTAGTTTTATAAGAAATAGAACGTCGCAGCTACTCATGAGCATCAGAGTAGCCTGTCCGAAGTAGAGCCTCGAAGAGTAGCCCGAAGTAGAGCCGAAGTATATAGCAGATTGGGATTTAGATAAGTTACAAAGTTTGAAGTATATAAGCAGACACACAAGTGTCATGTCTATAATCACTCCTTTTTAGACGCTAATGTCATAAGTAAGTTGTTAGATTTATAATTTTGTTTAAAACGCAGTAGTAAGTTATATTTTTTTCTCTCAGTTTTTAGTTAGGCCTGTAGTATTATTATTTTTCTTTATGATCTACCGGAGGTTAGCCTCAACCAATTTAACTATTACCGATGAGTCCCAATCTGCCCACTAACCTGTTCTTCAATAGGGAAGCACATTGTCTGATTACAATAAATATATAGAGCCTACAAAACAAAAATAATCGTGAGATTCAACAAGGATTCAGTGTCAAAAAAAATCAAATGAGACCATGAATAAAAAAAGGATTCATAGAGGATGCGTCAACACGTGTATAGCGGCAGTTTGAACGAGGGTTAGATTAGGCAAGTTGAAATGAAGAGTTCAGCACCTGTATTTCCAGCCACCAAATTCAACAATGTATCAGATTCAATTTTTTTGCAGGAACAATCATAGAAAATGAAAAATGTTTTTGCAATGAGTTGCATGCTCTTCAGTATACGTGGCAGAGTCATAAATGAGTTAAAAGCGCAGCCACAACACATGTTTAACAAGAAGGACAACAGAAGAGTATCTGAAGTGCATTAAGCTACTTTCAACAAACTTCAAGCATCATAAACATTGTATATACATCCTTTACACTTATTCATCTAGATGCATCTCCCGCATACATTCTCTACATCTAATTGCACGTGTTATGAAAAATGACTATCAGAGCGAAGAAATATCATCAAATAATCTCTCATTCGACGAGATCACTGCCAGGTTTAGGTACTAATTCTATTACTTTAATAGAAAAAAAATGAGATTTAGTTGAAACAGCTGTTTAATCAGTTGGGCTCGTGAACCAAATTATTCATTCAAATTTTTTCTTATTAAAACCAAAAAATCATCTGACCAGACGTTATGATTTCATTAATGGTTAGCATTGTAGGGCAATGTCTTTACATTTCTCTCACAATTTGGGTCGGATCAATTTCGCGCACTCGACTGAGATAAATGAGACTCAAATTCTGTCAACATAGGGTGACAACCTATCAACCTAGGGTGACAACATTATCAGATATCTTTGTTGCATCTTTCTAGGAATTATGACCAGATGATGTCTTTGGGCTGAATCAGACGGTTGCCATCTTCGGTTGCCAACAGACGACTTTGGTTGCCAGTAGCAATGGCAGATCCATGCAGCACAGATCCATGGTCACCAGCGCATGACAGTTAAGGGTGGATAAATCCAAAGCACTTTTATCTTCCTGTCTGGAGATGCCAAGGATAAATCGGAGATACTCTAATGCACAATATAAACGAATGCATACATATACGAACAATAGTAATCCGCACATCCACAACGATGTTTCGACAGATTGATCGGTAAATGGACTATGGCATTCAAATCTTCTGTTTGTTTACACTTCTGGTGCCTGCTAAAATTAATAATCTATCTGTGAATAGATAACAGGCAAAACATGAAAATTCTGAAACTCAGAATCAGTGAGCAAGTTGTATATTTTAGCGACTTTGTTCTATCTGTAAATCATAGTACACCATTTTTTTGGGATTTTTCGTATCTTTTACTCATTTGTTTGAAATGTGACGTGAATTATTGACACAACTTTTTATGGAAGTTCTTAATGACTTTCGGGTTTCCCACGAGATAAGCACATCGAAAATTTCTACAGTTAATCCGAGAGATATGCGGGAAACATAACTTGTCCATGTATATGTATGTACCTATTATATACGTTTGACATCTTTTATTGATGCATGTAGATTTAGAAGCAGAAATTTTTCCATTAAATATGTTACATTCAAGGCATTGCCCGCTACCACAGCTGATGATATATACTTGTGGTGATGCGGCGTAATCTTTCAAAATTCGTCAGTCTCTTTCCGTGCGTTTTGTTTCTCAGGGTTTGTAAGTGACTTATAGCAAGCAATTTTGCGATTTCTTCAAGCGAAGCAAGCTCATTTACAAGACATTATATGACTACGCGACATCTTTCACTTGACGCAATGCTGCAATATATTTATGTAGAACTTGAATGGATACCTCAAAAAGTGTTTATTTGGTCAGATTACTCACAATACATGCACAGTTCACACCTTTACGACACGCGAACACTGTTTGCACCTTCCAAACGTTCTCCAGGCTTAGTCTTCAATCCGTAACGATCCAGCACCTGAACGACCTTCTCAACTGGCACTTTCCTTTCGTTAATGAAAATGTCATCAATGTAATTACTGGTAGCAGTTCTTACGGACTCATATTCAGATAACACTCGTTCCACTTTTCCGGTCATCACTTTGGGTGCTATGTTAAGACCAAATCCAAGCCTCGTGAGCACAAACATCCTGTCATTCCATCGTACGCATTGAAATTTCCACAATGAGGGCTCAATTTGCACTTACAGATACGCTTTTCATAAGTCTTCACCGAGAATCAGGTTCCTAACTGTCTCAGTCCCTCAGCCTGTATGACAATTCGGTGTGAAGAACTCAGGACGACTTACAATAAAATCTTTAAGGTACTGATAGTCTGAACGGTCTGACTTTGCTGTTTTCCCTTTTTGCTCTTTACGCTCATAAGAGGCAACACATTTCTGACTTACCATCCCTCTCTGCATGCATAGGTAACAAAATTCCAGCAGATATCGTCATTTATTTTCTGGAGAAAGCATCTTTCTCATCTTCAGGATATCTTGTAATTTCCAATTTTGTCTCTTACAGGGGAGGACCAGCTTTCCATTCACTGAATGTCCATCTATTGTTTCCGAAAGTTGAGTCGATGTCAGAGTCCATAATTTAACTATGGCGACAGAAGAATTTAATGGTTCTGGTCCGAGCGCAGAAGGCGATTGGTTCTGTGCAATCATACGACGTTGGTATGTTATAGCACACTTGGTTGTGAGACATGCAGAGACATCATCAACTTCATTTTTCAATAATGGGAACCGGGTGGCGAGTCTGACTTGACAGGATGAATAAAAGACCATGTTTCTAAATATAATTTCACATCCAACCCAATGATGACATCCAGATCACATGGCTATCTCTCCCGAATACTAGGCATCAATAGGCCCTTACTTCTACTTCGTCGAACCAACTATCACTGATTCAAGTTGACTATGAATTTCAGTTTTTACAATCGAACAATCCATTATTTCCACGGACCGATAATTCGATTGTTACGCTCACTAATCTAACAATTACCGACTTGACCAAAGAAAAACGCTGCATCCTAAAGCCACAAGAATTACGCTAACCGTTCACTTACCAGAATAATTTTGGAAGTGTCTACGTTGGTAGCATCGGTCAAGGAATGGGTGGCAACGGTTGTTGTGCTGCCCCCGCCACATCCGTTTTAAAAGGAATCCGTGAGTAGTAACTTGTGGGCTAGTGCAATTTGCTTTGAATGTGCTCTTCATTGCATCGATAGCACAAGGACTCTACAATCTTTTTATTTTATTCTTCAGGTGGACCAACGCGACTACACCCCAAGCAACGCCTTCGTTCAGTACGCAATGTTGCATCTCGTCTCTCTTGATCAAAACCGGAATTACCAGCACGTCCTTGCAGAGCAGGTTTCGGAACATAAATTCCCGCAGCACAAGCTGAAAACTCAGGTTTGCTAGGCCAAATTTTCTTAGCGGCTTCTAGCACTTCATTATAATTCATTTCATTTCCTACTTGCATCCTAACTTGATCTTTCACATTTGGAGGTAGAGAGTCTATCAGCAACAGTCCACAAACGTAATCCAACGGATTTGAGCATGATCCTGGCTTACCGCTGGCAACACTGACCATTTTCCTAATCCTATCGCCAACTACATCAAGGGAATCCCCAATGTTTGCTCGTGCTCCACACACAATATTCCAAGCATCAATACGACGCAATCCAAAACTCTTTCGCAACGCATTATTAATTTCGGGTGCATCATATTTTTTGTCCATTCGGTAAATTTTTCAACGGTTCGTACGCCGGACGGTTAAGGGCATAGGGACAATTTCTTCCCTTCCTTTGCCTCAGCTCATCACTCTCAATTGCCTGTTCAAATCTATCTAAAAACTTTCAAATCATCTGTCTTTAAGATCGGCTAATTTCTTAATTGCTCTCATTTTTCTTTTCTGAAGTGCCTGGCTAGCTTGTAGAACTTGAATGGATACCTCAAAAATTGTTTATTTTGGTCAGATTACTCACAATGCATGCACAGCTCACACCTTTACAGAATTACCTTCAGTTCCCACAAAATCTACCTCCAGTGCTTTCACCGAAAACGAAAGTTTTGATACCCTAGTTACACGTTTAAAAATACTCTAGTACATGACAGTAATTCGATTTCTTCATTATGTAGAAAAGCCTAAAAATATCTAAGTTGTTCGACTTACCATAGAAAAGAACAAGCGCATAAATATCTAAGTTAAAACATCTGTCGCATCTCTGTGAATATCTTCACGATGAGTCAAAATAACGTTAGATTTCATCTTAAATGAAGAACACGTATTATAACAATCTCAAAATAATCAATCCACAATTTGAGTGTTTTTGTCATTTATCTGGCAACGGCATCGTAGAGCACGGTAATTCGGACGGCTGCCTACGCTGGGATTCGGCATATTTGTGCACTTTGCTCCCCTTTGTTGAGATCTCAGCATCTATTGAAAATTTCTTGTTGAATTCATGGATGCCATAACAAGTGTTATATGAAACCAGAGAGGCATGTATAGCAGAAGTCCGAGGAACCGAAGCGGATTTCCACAATATTCTTGCTGGCCTGGCTGTCGTATATTCTAGGCCTATATCTATGGCAAGAGGCATGCAACCATTGTCACTGAGTAAGTGGGCTTGGCATCCAATATGCAGTTTTTCTATGAAAGTCGCTCTTTTATACTCAGTTCGAAATTGTACGGCCTTAATTGCAGAATTTGAATTTGTATAAAATAACATTGAAGCAGGAGCATTGCAAGGTCAATCTTCGCATTCTGATTAATCGTGTGTTACCATGAATTTTATCTTTGCTTCACAGGACAAAGTAGAAAATGTTGTCTTGCTACATTTTTTATATCATGGCATTTTGGCTTCTTATGATAGGTGGATGATACATTAATGTCACATCGTCGACAGTGCTGAGCTGTAGGTGACTGTTTCCTGCTACAGTAGTTATCGATCTCTTGCATCTGTTTGAGGTTGGAGGTTTTATTGAAGATTGTTTCTGCGGGGATTCATCACGAAGGTGAAATGGAGTGCTGAGGCACGTGGCTGAATTTCGAATGCGATTTGTCCGTCACTAAATCATGCAATGTTCACATTCAGACCCCACCATTCATTAAATCAGGCGTCAAGTTTCTCTTATTGTCTATTCCTCCATTACGAAATCTTGTTGCTCTTAAATGCTATATGTTGTTGTTATATTCTGTGTTTATTCTCCATAAATTACATACAGTTACCTAGCAAAAATAAGTTGTTGAATATGCATCCATTTTGCATGCATCTTAGGGAAGCTGTGCCTATGAGGGCCGCTCATCAGAAAGTAGCCAACAAGTCAATTGCAATCTTGAAGGTTTTCTTGGATCATGGCAACAGAACTCAAAGTATGTCTGAATTTGATGCATTTAAAATCATAGTTTTCAGACGATGTCCCTAGTCCTGAGAAGTATCCTAGAGATTTTCCCTCTTATTAACGTAAGGCTAGCGTGAACAAACAAGAACATGATCAAATAAATTGTCGAGGAGTCATTAAAGGCAGTAACAGTTCAAAATTATCTTTCGAAAGATGTAAGATTATTTTTTGACAAATTTCAAAATACAGTCCAAGAATTTCATTTGAAAGATAATACAGACGCCATTGTGTGTGAAATATCGAGATAATCCCAGAAATCACATGGTGACAAAGCCTTTCAGGTAAGATGGACTACGTCTCACCCTGGATGAATTAGGCTCAAAATAGTCATCCAGTACTTGTGAATGCATAACAGGAATATATATAGTATCCATTGCTCTTATTGGAACAAAGGAATCATAGTCCCCAGAATTGTCAACGGTCGCTTTTCGAAGGTCATTTCCGACATTGATCATCACAATTCCATCACCAACATTGTGCCTGCTTAATTTATCAAGTCTTCTTCTCTCGTTAGCATATTGCGCACTCCTGTTATCAGTTTTCAAAGTTTCAGCAACTTGAATGATGTCTTGAGTGACGCAAGTCATGTGCAAGTTGGTTTTCATCTGACAATCAGATCTGATGGAAGCATATAGGTGCTGGAATTAACGGCAGCATTGTAGTTCATTGTAGAGCTATCTAGAATTTC
>CAJQUW010013282.1:0-43297 GCA_907163375.1 Prostheceraeus crozeri | reverse complement strand
TTTTACTAATAATAGGTTGACTACACGTTCATGACAAGTTGAACGTGAATTATAGCGGGCACCCTTCAACCCCTTCTCCCACACGTGAACGACAATTTTAATCTTATTATGTTTTTCGAACGTTTCTACATCTTTGATTTTCATGTTGTTACTATCACAACCTTCAAAGTCTAGTTCATCCTCCCACTGTCTATAGCTATAGGTATGATTTCGATTCGCGTTGATATCATTATAGTGAAGGATGGATAGGACTGCATATTTGAAACACTGTGATTTACAATCGAAATTGATGACAGTTTTCTTATTATACAACGTTTTTGGTAGTTTAAATGTGCTTCGAGCTGCATGACTTTCTAATAGGGAAATTTTGAATATGGCTGAGTCCACACCATCAAAAATGAGAGCGCTGTCGCGTTGATTGAATTTATCTACATTTGATTTTAAACATTGAATGTGAAAATTTAGCCAAGACTCGCAGTCTACAACTTCAGTTGTGGAAGAGAAAGGAACATGAAACTGTATTCTCTCCGTCACTTGACCCGTTTGAAAATCTATCTTAATATATTTTAGTTTGAGGTAGATGAGCGCCTTCATTCTAAAATTGTCTAAATTGCTGAAGAGCCCTTCGATAATGTTAGAATTTTGAAGAGCCACTCAGAAAATCTACTATTTGAGTATTGGACTCCATGCAGTAGTCGCGTACTAAATTATTGTGTGAAACATTAATGAGGGAGATGGTAGAGGTACCGTTGGTGTAGTGATCATTTGCATGCGTGTGTTGAAGTCTGTGCGAAGATCGCTGAAAGTGACTATCAAAAGAAAGAGGGCACAAATCGCAAGGAAAGGAGATGTCATCGTCAGAATCAACTTCACCTCCGGAGATTGACGCCGCTTTGCGTTGACACACACGTTGTTTGATGTGTCGAAGGAGACTGTGCTTCCTTGTAAACATATGTCCGCAGTCGGCACATTCCCACTCGTTGCCTTGTCGCGAGAGTCCTGAGCTGGAACTCACATCACCTGAAAGAGAAATCATTCTATCATCTCTGTTCAAGTCTCAGTGTATTGTTACAACCTACTTTGACTCAACAACTCTAAACTTTCCTCGAGAAGGGAGGGCGTTGGTGATGAAGTTGATGCCTGAAATTGAGGAAGATGCTATTAGCCACACGTTTGAGGGAGATGAGTGAAGAAATTTTCAACTTACCATTTCAACGAAATCGAGTTTAAGGTTGATACTTCAACAAGATAGAGACTTCACGAGGGAGCAGTTCACTTGTACGCCAGAGAACACTTAACTTATATGTTACAAAGACAGAGTGAAATGACACGAATGTCACTTTACATATATACTTTCGTATTCATCATTCATTGGCTGTTCATTCTGATTGGTTGCTTGTTGATACTTAAGAATTAGAAAACATTTCAAAGTTATTATTCACAGTCAACATGACAAGCCCTCCGACAACACCAAACACAAAATTCTCTTCTCCATCCTCAACACCAAAGGCGCTCGTTGCACCAAACGCTCCAACGAAGGGGAAGGTAGAGAAGGTGTACCGACTGGACAATATCAGAAAGGTTGTCATTACCAGCGGACAATGAAGAGAGTGTATGTGAGAAGGAGTGTCCCGACTTAACAGCGTGAGGTGGAAGTATCTCCAGTACGATACTGACGATGTGATGGAGATCACCAGCACGAAATTCCTCCACCAATTATGGGAGTGGTACACCCCTAACTCCCAGCCACGAACTATGGCGGAGTGGGAGTATATTGAAAAAGTGAGGCTCGCAGTGGAAGAACGATTAAAGCAACTGAACTGTTTTTGTTATCTATGTGAAGCCAGACTCTGGGACGATATTGACGATGAAGACCTTTTGAAATACATGCCATAATAAATTTTTATTTCGTATTATCTTTGCTTTCATACTGACTTACTTGAACGGGGCTTAAGTGGATGATTTAACCATGTATACTTTTTCATTTGGAAATAGTAGCACGCTTAGTCTAACTTGTAAATCTTAAAACATTTCATATGGGCGATGATGATAGTTGAAATAGTGTCAAATAAAATTAAGATAGCTTACACTTCTGATACAGGGATAGCAATCGACTGCGATCCATGTGTAAAGAGCTTGTTAGACTACGGATGGGCTTAAGTGGATGATTTAACCATGTATACTTTTTCATTTGGAAATAGTAGCACGCTTAGTCTAACTTGTAAATCTTAAAACATTTCATATGGACGAAGATTGTAGATGAAA
This sequence comes from Prostheceraeus crozeri, assembly GCA_907163375.1. Taxonomy (NCBI): domain Eukaryota; kingdom Metazoa; phylum Platyhelminthes; order Polycladida; family Euryleptidae; genus Prostheceraeus; species Prostheceraeus crozeri. The sequence continues at coordinate 41,032 of CAJQUW010013282.1, read as the reverse complement.
TAGTGTCAATTAAAATTAAGATAGCTTACACTTCTGATACAGGGATAGCAATCGACTGCGATCCATGTGTAAAGAGCTTGTTAGACTACGGAAGAGAGAAGTGTGTTATGTTGCGTGTGGCGCGTGAGTGTCCTCCCATTTCATTCCATTCATCAATTCGTCTCATTGATAGAGACAGGTAGAACTCATGGTTCTCATAACGTATGCAATGGAAACTTTTAGGCAACCTTCGACAGTTGGCTAAATGTCGCCCTGGCGCGAATGCATACTACGTTGAGACAGAGGCAATCACTTGCAAACATGACGCAGAGAGGTTAAACAAGATTGACCATTGCCGAATGTCCCTTGCGGTATACATAGCTACGGGTTTCACCGCCGCCCTTTACAGGAACGCCCGTCGAAAGGAAGTATTACACCGAACTTCATTTGCAACGTTCAAGTTGACTGATAGCAGATTCAACTTAATGATAGTATTCGCCAGTCCGAAGACTGCCCAGGGCAAACCGCGTGGAGGTTCTATCATGTCTTGCCCCATGGTGGCCCTTAAGAGAGCCGATGGTTCGTTCTCGGGGTGTGAATTTAAGTTGACTATTGGCTGGAATAGTCAATGGGTATGACGGTTAGGTTGTCATAGACCCTATATCGCCTAGCTCGTGCTGGTGCATCTGGCACCTTTCGGATGCGAGTGGTATTTGGATCCACACCCCATCCGTCCAAACGATCTTCTCGATCTTCCCCTTCTTATCATCCTCTTCATCCCACTCGTCGAGGATGACGAACTCGGGAATGGCGTTGTCTTCATCGATGAAGACGGGAGTGCTGTTGGCAGATGTCGCTTCCATCGTGATTTGAAATTGAATGAGAAGCGCTACAATCTTCTGGCTTATATAGGGTTTTCAACAATGAATTGCTCAACAGCGAATCAGAATGCTTCAGGGATAGCAATCGACTGCATAACGTTCAAGTTGACTGATAGCAGATTCAACTTAATGATAGTATTCGCCAGTCCGAAGACTGCCCAGGGCAAACCGAGAGGAGGTTCTATCAAATCTTGCCCCATGGTGGCCCTTAAGAGAGCCGGTGGTTCGTTCTCGGGAGTAACGTCATCTTACACCCTACCAATTCTGCTGAGAGAGTCTTTGACTCTCTCTTTGGTAGCACTGTCGACTTCCACACTAACTGGTACATGGCTAAAAAGTGGAATGTAGCGCCATTCCGTTGGATTGACAGCAGTTGCTGTCATCGGATTGCCAATCCGAGCAAGATTATTATAAACTCTGTCTTGCTCCTCTAGCCTGACAAACTCCTCAAATAAATTTCGCGGCCTTAACTGCGGTCCGCGAGGAGAGCTGACTTGACTGTTCGGCGTCTGCATGATTGAAATGAAATGAAATGAGAGGCAGTGGTTTATATACCCCTCTAACGCGACGCAACGTTCAAGTTGACTGATAGCAGATTCAACTTAATGATAGTATTCGCCAGTCCGAAGACTGCCCAGGGCAAACCGCGTGGAGGTTCTATCATGTCTTGCCCCTAGGTGGCCCTTAAGAGAGCCGATGGTTCGTTCTCGGGAGTGTCGTGATGGGGTGGTGAAGGCGGGCAAAGATCTGCAATGAAAATGATATGTATTAGAATAGGATATACTATCTTATTTACTTTTCACTTACCAAGTTAGCCATCCTTTGGCAGTCTCGCGCGCTTCCGAATCGAGAATTTATACAGATGGCCGCGCATTCTTAGGCTGGCATGCAGACATTTCTTGGTCGGATGGCCGTTATAACATATTATAGATTCGTCGAGACTTTGATTTACGAGTACTTCGCCGTCCAAATGATTATCCCGAATAGGGATGTGAAATTGAAACAAACGATCCTCATTCACACGATTCCACTCATCCCTCATGCGCTCCAACTTCTCATACGCCTGCCTCTCATCACCCCGCCGATCCACAGTCCTCTCCAACTCAACATTCCTCGCTCTCAACACACTCATCTCCTTCATCATCTCCTCAAACTTCGCTTCTGCATCTCTCATTCTTCTCTCCGCAGCACTCGCCCTCTTCTCACACTCATCATTCTTCTCTTCCAACTCTCGCGTCTTATTCTTCAAATCAGTCACACTACGCCTCATTCTAATATTCTAATCCGCTACCTCCTTCGACTTCAGTTCCTTCTTTTTCAACTCATCCAACTCCTTCACAACTTCATCCTTCACCTTCTTCAAACTCTCATACTTATTTATCAACAAATCATGCGCCATCTGCTGCGACACATGCCTCTTCTCTTCATCCTTCAACCACCTCGCCGACTGCTTACGTATCCCACCACTCTTCACTTTTGGGGAAGATGAGCTCTTCGGGGGGTCGGTGATGACAATGTTTGACACCTCCGACGACGAAGAGCTCAACTTCCTCACACGCTTCCTCACACGCTCCCTATCTAAATCCACATCATCCTCATCATCACTCTCAAGCACTCTCTTTCGCCCAATCTCAGCCTCCAACGACGCAACCGCTCTCGCCAACTCATCATTCTCAACAACATTCTCAACCTTACCCTCTCGCTCTATCGCCAACATTCGCTCCCTCTCTTCCACAATCAACTGCGTGAATCTCAAGTCACTCACCAAACCTCCACTACAGTCAGCATGCACTCTGTAGAAACGCGCCTCATCCTCATCACCCTTCAGCACTCTACACTTCACACACGCAACCCTATTCAGGATAATCATGTGGTCGGTGCCAGCCTTCTTTACATGCGCCTTGGCGTCCGCACTGCGATTAATTCGCCCACATGTGCACATCTTGACATGATATTTTCTATTCTTGTCATTAGCCATGCCTGATTTTATCGTTAACTGTAAGATAATGAAATTTGTATAAGTTTGGAATCATGTAGTACAGTCATATTCCTAAAGCATTACACTTAGTCAGGAATGATAGATTTGAGTGTAGTGAGTGGCACTCGATCCCGTCGACAGCCCGAAGGCCTTGTACTGATCACTAGGGAAGTGAGAGATCTTCCCCGATACCCGCTCTTTACAGCTGAAGACATCATTGTCACTGCCCCGAAGTGGTAACAGGAACGCCGAGTCAAAGGTAGTGATCAGTAGCTGGGATCTAACCCCTCAAAGCTGCCTTAGACTTAGTTAAATTTAAAATCTGATAGCAGATTTGAACTCAGCATACTTGAAAACCTTAGTCTACATGTTAAAACTTTGAAAAAACTGAAAATTAAGAATTTTTAAAAAATTCCGCATTTTACTACTCATACTACTTTTAAAAATTTTATCAATAGTAAAGACACTATCAAACTCTATCATACAAACTTTAAAGTAAGAAGATAGCTTGCCTACTTCAAAAGATAGAGTCCTTTGAAACACCCGATATCGGGAGCTCAGAGCGACGACCGTCGCTTACCTCGTCTTTCGATGAAGTGATCAGACTTACGTTGTCGGGGGTTTATATATGCTCGGAAGAAAACTTAAAATGGCTCTATCTCCGAAAATATTCATCGTAGCGACATGCGGTTTGTTGCAAACGATTCGTCTCATCATTCTCTATCATATGACACCTGAACCATTCTCATATGACCACGGGAAGTTGGTCCGTCAGCACATGTCCATGTAACATGCCACAAGTGAAAAAATTCCTAAGTGTGAGAGCTCCAGTGTGGTGAAAATTTTGAAAAATTTAAAATATCCGAATTTCGACCTGGGACCTTTACCAAAACATTTTTCATGAAATTTCACGGACCCTCCCCCCTCGTTCAGAGAAATTTGATGAAAAATGTTTTGGTGAAGGTCCCAGGTCGAAATTCCACACTTTGGAAAATTTTCAAAATTTTACCCATACAAAGCCACTCTGACACTTAGGATTTTTTCAGGTGAGCTCCGACCTAAAATTTTAAATGGCGTCTCACATCTAAACGAAGACAGATATGAACAAGCCGTTTCTTTCACTGAATTTGTCTCACTCTTAGCTTTCAAACGAGCTATTGCACGACAAAATCCGTCCACTAGAAGCCAAGATCGAAGCTAGCTCTCCCGAGGGGGGGGGGTGTCCGTGAAATTTGATGAAACAAACTTTGGTGAAGGTCCCAGGTCGAAATGCCACACTTTGGAAAATTTTCAAAATTTTACCCATACAAAGTCACTCTGACACTTAGGATTTTTTCAGGTGAGCTCCGACCTAAAATCTTGTAACAGCTCTAACTTTTGAACGGCTGGTCCGATTGACTCGCGGCAAAAATGGCGTCGAGCAGTTTTTTCTCCTCTTTCAAACGAGTAGCTGTAAGACAAAATCCGTTCACTAGAACCAAAGTTAGAAGAGGGGGGTCCGTGAAATTTGATGAAACAAACTTTGGTGAAGGTCCCAGGTCGAAATTCCACACTTTGGAAAATTACGCCTATACGCGCTATACGACGGTCGACCAGAGGGGGGGGGGCGTCAGACTCGAAGCAACACGACACCACACCACAACCGACACGACGGACAGGAGGGGGGGGACGTCAGACTCAAAGCACCACGGCGGCCGACCACGACACTCTGCCGTTCCAGAGGGGGGGGGACGTCAGCGACGGCGGCCATCTTGCGCTATCCAGAAGTGGAGTTTTACTTACTACTCATGTAATTTGATGTTGGAAAGACAAGTGGATGAATTGGGACGAAATCCGAATTGAAGAGGACCATGTAGTTCAATGAGATTGCTCATAACAGAGTTCACTACTACAGTGAACAACAAAGCAAGTGATGTAAATTTTCTACAAACCAGAGGAATTTTACACACTCAACGCTATTGCGACGGTAGTGAAACTGCACTACACTTAGGTACAAGAGAAGATCGATGACGATGGAACACTCGCGGGTGTCAGCAACAAAAATGTGGAAGTGGAAGAATAGAAGTAGGGCCTACCGATAATGGCATTTCACTCTGAAGTGGAGCATAATTCGATGTCTGATGTGCTATATAGGCCCAGGGCAAACTGTCTCTAGATTTCAAATGATGACAAAATTTGAGAAGTTCATTATTTCTCGCGGAAAACTAAAAGTAGGGGTATTACGCAATTTCGCTAATTTCTATTTCATTCCACTTCTAGATCTCCTCTTCACCATATTGATTCAATGAAAATAATATCATTTTTTTAAATTGATGAAATAATATTGTTTTTCAGTCTTTTAGTCTTTCTACGTACAAAATTTAATCAATAAATTGATACAATATTTATTATCAATTATAATGATTCCAATTATTAAAACCTTTCTCGCGGGTGTCAGCAACAAAAACAGCTGAAGTCTGGGACTTAGTTGATTGGATATCATCTGTCATGCCAAACGATAACAACATACTCAGCTTAACACACTTTGTCAGACTCTGCAGCCTCTTGTAGATTTCGTACTTTTTGCAACTTAACACGCTTTTTGAAAAACTCTGAAAATGTGGCGAGGGGGAATAGATGTAACGTTTGCTCTATCAAGTGCCAATCGTGTGCTGAATGAACCCATTTGCTGCTTCGCAAGTTTACAGCTTTCAATTATTGGATTGCAACTCATAGAATCGACCTTGACGGTGTTCTATATCATTATCGAACAGTAACCTGCAGTCACTATTATCTCATGATCATGAAATCAACCTCTGGTAATAAATATTCGTCTTCATATTTTATTCCAAGTATTTCTGTTTGAAAATCCCTAACGACAATTGAATACATTTCCATATTGATTGACTGAAGATTCAACATAATTGACTGCTTTTCGCAACTGTAAGTGACACGTCAACAGGTAATGAGTTCTTAGAATTATGAAAACTATAAATAAGAGAATGGATATCATAAAATGAGTACAAAGCGACGCACTATTCTAAAAATAGCACTTGAAATCAGGATGCAGTGAGACTTAATAGCGTCCTCTGTGAATTTGAATATATAAGTTCATCACAACAAGACTGTCGCATTGTCGTCGGTGTGGTGCGAGCATTATCTTCTGTGTTTGAGATACCAAAAATGGCCTCGTCCGACAGAAATCTTCGTGTTGCACATCTGAATGTTAGAGGACTGTTTCCAAACAAAAGTGAAGACAGATTCAACGCCCTTCTGGAATTTGCGCGGGATAACCAGATTGATGTACTTGGTCTTTGTGAGACACATTTACCAACAGAGGAAGGAAAATCTGATCATGGTGAGTATGTCCTCCGTCTTTCAAACGGCATTGACAAGAATTCTAAAAAATTCAGAGGAGTCGGATTTTTGGTTCGGAAACAACTGAACGTGGAAATCTTGAAAACTGCTGATCCGTCTCGCATCACGGCTCTCGTTCTGACTGACTCGCAAGGGAGAAAGACTCTAATAGTTGAGGCATATGCTCCCACTAATTCATCTAAAATTGAAAAGGATAAGAACCAATTCTATAAAAACGTACAAAGTGTGCTTGATACTCATAAAAAGAAAGTTTCAGAGACGATATTATTGGGAGATTTCAATGCAAGCATTAGTAGCGAAGAGCAATGGAGGGACATCATAGGTCCATTTCCTAACATGGTTGATCCACATCGGAAGACGCCATTTCCTACAAGTCCGAACGGAAACGGTTTGAGACTGCTCAACTTCTGCAAAAGTAACGGTCTTATGATTATCAACAATCTATTTCCTCGAGATGATACAGATAAATGGACATGGAGAAGTCCTAAAAGAACAACTAATCGTCTCGATTATATCATCAAAACAAAGTTGGAAACATCAACTGTTCAATCGTTCTCGATTGAGGATATAAGAAGATTCAATTCAGATCATCGTATGATTTGGGCAGATCTTGCTCCCAAACAGGCACAACAGAGCGCAGGAGGTTCTGGAGACGACTTAGTGGTTCATTTGGCAGCACGTTTTGCCACAAGGGCATCAATATCAAGCTCTAAGTATGCTGATTCTGATTTGCAAGTTGATTTGCTTGACTACCTGCCGAAAGATCTTCATGACATGTTTCGAAAGATGGTTGAACAGGATGAGAATGGACTGGACGAACCTTGTGAAGTTGATTCAGATGACAAGATTGCCGTTTTCCACGCTTTGAATTTTGAATCACGAAGAATCACTGCAGGAAACGCGCATACAGAGCCGCTTATGAAACCAATAAGGAGACCAATTAAACCTCAATAAATTCTATGCAAACTTTTATCGTGTCTGGAAATCGTCTCCCTGACTATCCAGAGAAGAAAACTGAAACTCGTAGTTATAAGTCTATGTATTCATTCGATACATTATTTCTTCTGTGACTTATTTATCAATATGTATAGATTATAGCTCCACATCATTATTTGTATGCATTTGCCTCTAACTTTCTATTTTTTCTTTCATTTATCATCACGTCTTACTGCATCCTCTCTTCGATTCTGTTCTCTAGTCAATTTGTCGTATGATGTCAAATGTAGATTTCTGTCGTCAAATTTCCTGACGGCAATACCTCAAAGATCTCATACTCAAGATCAGCATGGCGTGTGAGTCATCCGATTTCACAAAAACCAGCGTGGCCTGAGGTGAGCTGAGATCAAATTAGTTGAAATAGAATGCTAATTGTACGAATGGAAATCTGCTGCATATCGGGAGTTACTAGTTATTGATCATGAATTGTGAGAAGTCAGCATGCACTGTATATTGTTGTCAAGTTTCTTATAACATTGTTCGAACTCTCTGTCAGACCATTAGCTTAAAAAATTGTTATTCCAAAATACATTGTCTAAAAAGAAATGGCTAACGTTGCATCACTACCCCTGCAGTCAAATCTTGTGCATAATTTGGCATTGACAAACTCTTTTTTAAACGGTTTCTTAAGGGTATCGGGAAGAATAATATTCATAAATGCTTTGAAAAATCTCAATGTTATTTAATTACTTCAACAGCTCTTCTTCACCTAAGTACGAGCGTATAAATCCTCTAACAGTGTTGATAAGAACTGACGTGAGTTAGGTAAATTGAGCAGTATGCATAATTTTTGTTTGGCATGGATTGCGACTCTTTTGTCAAGGAAATCATGTGACTTATATAAGCGCAGTCAACGGTTAGTAATGACAAAGATTGCATCCAAGATTACTGTGTTTAATCATACGCGCCATGGGCCTTTCCATAGCACGGGCTACAGCATGATTCTATCGTCATTTTTTTGGGCCATGACGTACGAAAATTAATATATTTCATGTTATTGATGTCAATTGCTTATCATTCAATTATTCATCAAACAACACAATATTTCAAACATCAATGTGACGATTGAAATTGCTTCATTGAAGCAACAAGTGAATTTCCAATGACGCGTGGGTTTCTATGATGACAGCAAAAAAACGTCACATCATGCATATGCTGTCCTATTTTGTTCTATTTTTTGCTTAATTCATGCGTGCGCGTCCATGAGACCGGTACCAAGTCGCATATTTAGAGGGGAATAGATTGACTACTTGGGCAATCGCGTGAAGCAGCACAGGACGACTGATGAGCGATATACAGGCGAGGAACGAATTATCGATGTCATTACAGCAACGACTGTTTCGCAAGAGAAACATGCTTGCATAATGCCTTAGCATATTGCCATTATCCTTGCTACTCACTGATTTCAAGTTTACTCGCTACGTATAACCAATCATAATCTTTGGAAGAATGTTTGATGTGTCCATTAACCAGAATTTCAGGGAATTTGAAATGCAAGTCAAACACACGTATGCCGGGCCAAATGCAATGTCAATTGGTAAACAACCTAAGGGCCGGAGATTGTCCGTCTGTGGTTTACGTTGACAACATTTGTGAAATCTGTCCTATTCACGGGGTCGACATTGTTAAAACAATAGTTAAAGAGTTTGTTAACTTAAATACTTTAAGATTAAACGAATTTTACACGAAAGCTTAGTGGATCTGTACACATGTTAAGCAACATTGAACCCATGCGCTAATTAAGAAAACGATAGTCACTCCAGCACGTCAACAAAGAATTGAGAGGTTTTCATGTAATGAGAATGATGCAAATCTTAGAGACTGTTTATTTGAAATTATTTTTCTTTCAAAGAAAGTGATTTATTGATGTTACTATTAAGGAAAGAACAGACGAAGCAAACAGAGTAGTTTGGAGCCAGAAATAGATAGTTAAAAATCTGAACTTGTCCACTATCTATCAAAATTTCTGTCATGTGAGTGAGAACAATTGATCGTGGCTGTACATTCTGTCTAGCAATTTTACTACGCGCTGACAGAATACATCTCACCGATCGATGGCCGCAGGCAACGAAGCAAAAGTGAAACTGAAATAATAATAATAATAATAATAATAATAATAATAATAATAATAAGCGTATATTTTCTCTTGGAATGGTAATCGACAAAATTTACAGAAGTAATACAATCAATCAGACAATGTTTCAGCATGAAAAAGTAGAATATCAAGAACAGACGCAGTAAAAAGCAAATTTAGAAAACAGTCAAACTAGCGATGATGAACACGATTATAATCGCTGCAAGCCTTCAAAATAAATGAATTGCTGCGGCGGCAAGTTCTCCGAGCTGGAAGGAGAAACCGACCTCCGTCAGACATTTCAGGCAATAAATTATTCAAAATATGGTCTGGTTTCATGATCACTTTTAGAAATCGACTGGATAGTATGTCTCGTCTCTGATCTAGAGAGGGGATACATGTATCAGGACAATCCTTGTCGGCGCAAATTATCTTGTGGAATCGTCTCTGAATACGTTCAAGACGGGTAGCATCAGTGCTAGATAAGCCCAGAAACAGCGGAGCACAATACTCAAGCAAGGAGCGGACTGTTGCATTATATACCGTTTTTAACTGATCACATGATATGGAAGGCTTGAGAATTCGAATGACAGTTATGTTGTCTTATTGCACTGACCGACAATTAACCCGGACTATATTTCTTTTGGAGCTAACTTACTTATTTCATAGCATCATCCACGGAATTAGATTGCTAGAACACGTCAGTTTACTAGAGGTTCAAGTTAATTCAAAGCGATGGCACCCAAAGGAACTTACAAAAAATGATGTCATCTTGCTACTGTTACCGCCTCACACGTCCCATGTTTTGCAACCGCTCGATGTTGCGGTCCTCCGCTCTGCAAAGGAAAACCTTTTGAATTCTTGACAAAATAGCATGACACTATTTATACTGCATATTGTAGGATAGGCAATCAATTCTTAATTTTCTATCTTTCGGGCTTGTACTTGTCCAAATTGGGTAATACGTTTAAATAAAGATTAAAGAGCCTACAACTGTTAATCGAATACAGCAAAATTTCCACAACAGTGTGAAACAGAATGGTACCCTACAAAGTGAAGTAACTGATTGTCAATGTTTTGCACCACAATTTACCGAAAATAGAATTTGACTATCAGCATGGAACTTAGTGATATTGTCGCTAAATTTGACTTCGTTAGATGACTGGCCTCCATAATTCTCAAGAAAACAAAATTTCATATTCCTATCCAACAATTCTGTCGAATGCTATCTTTTCAAGACATATTTTTTTTATAATAAAAAGACATGCAATATATGTAGGCCTACAACATGCAAAAGAAAAATTGTATAAGGTGGGTGAGGTGAATAAGGCCCACCTAACAGATTTTTTGCTCTACAGTCTTGAGTTTTTGAAAAAATGCTATGAATTTACATTCAAATTATCTACTTCTGGTGCAGTTCTCATATGTTAAAAGCTCGCATCGATTAGTGCAATACCTCCGATGTGAGAGCAAAAAAGAAAGAAGTCATCGGGTGGGCCTTTAGCAACACGGGTTGGTAATAAGGCCCAGTTTTATTTTCATTTAATGTCTCCAATTTACGTAGCTTATAAGTCTTTAGGACATTTGAATGCTTCTCAAGGTTTACATTCGCCTTCTATTACGTACATAAGTGCGATGTGGTCAGGTCCAATTAAGTGAATTAAGACTAAAGATGCAAATCATAACATAGTTATGCAACAAAGCAAAAACAAGTGCTGATTGAAAATCATAGACTCTTACTGAAAAGCAAAAAGATATTTTAACACGAAAAGAATTACATATGGTAAAACCATGCATTTGGTAACCATAATGGAAGATATGATACTGGGTACCAGCATCATGAATCATAAAAACAACCCTACAGGCCTACACTGGCACAGTCTGGGCAGATGAATTGAAATTCTTCGTCGCCTCCTTGACCTAGACCAACACAGTCCTCGTGTATCCAGTCATCGCATGCCACGCACTTTCTCATGTCTAACCGCTCATCCTCCTCACAGATTTTGCAGTACCATGATTCATCTTCAACTTTTTCCTCTCTTCTAGGCCTAGACTTAGACCTTCTCGTTTGTTTTTTCGACAGGACAGGTGTTTGCTTGAAGCGCTTTTTAGTAGCAAAAAGCTCCTTCATCAGCGTCGGCGCTTTGTACGTAAGGCTTCGCTTGCGCTTGCCTGATCAGACTTTCGCACGAGCTTTGGAGTGCTCATGATGCAGTGAAAATTTACATTGGGTGATCTGACAAGACTTCTGACCGGCGTGGTGGGATCGGATTCTTGAAGGTCACCAACACTTGATGTCGACGGCACGGTCGATGGATCAGGTTTCTGAAGGTCAATCACACTCAATGTCGACGGTGCGATGTCTGCTTCTTCTTCGGATTCATGCGGCAGTTGAGAGACTGAATCTGAGGGCCTGTATGACACATCACTTTGGGCGAAAGCTCTTTCTGGTATAACGTTGCTGTTGAACGGGAAGATTCCTGTAACCCTGAATCCGCTGATTACGTTCTTTGGGGTCAGCGATTTCTGCCACACTGGACTGAACAATTTTCCAAATCGTTCTTTCGAAATTCTCTCACCAGGATGATTCTTTAGGAAATCCATTCTCCTGGTCCCAATACTGTTCGAACGCTCGGAACGCACTTCTGTCCATTGGTTGAAGTTGTGTGTAGTATTGCTGGGCAAGCAAAATAGCTTGATGTCATGGGTATTAGCCTCTTGCACGATGTCTGGATCCAGGTGAGATGATGCGCCGTCAAATATGAGAAGACATGTTCCCTCTGTTTTGTACTTGGCAAAGTGCTTTAACCACAGAATGAAGGTACCGTTTGTCATACTTCCTTTGGGCGTCATCTGAAATTCGGCGTGTGGCGGTAAGTCATCGCCATACTCGGGCTTTCTGCGAATTCATTTGAACAGAATCATAGGGGAATTGCGTCACCGATGGCGTTAGCACACGCCAAAACAGTCACATTTTCAGCATGCTCAGAAGCGACAACATGTACTCGCTTCTGACCTCTTTCAGCAATCACGCCTTGCTGGTGATGAAGAGTAAGACGGCAGCCCTTTTCGTCCATATTGTAGATTCTGTCAGGACGGTTCATCAAGTCAGAATCGGTGAGACACGTCTCCAGTTTCGAGAAGTAGTCACTAACAATGACAGAGTTAAACTTTTGAGCTCTCCCTGGGTTCATGTTCTGTGATTTTCTAATCGATATCTCAGGATGTCGTCGCATAAATCGACTGAACCAGTCCCTCCCGGCAGTCTTCGACGATGAACTGAAGGGGTTGTTGATACTGTTCTCCTCGCAGTATTTATAGACGTAAGACTTCAACATTTTCGAAGTTATAGGCAAACCGACGTCAGCCAGTCTTATGAGTCGAGATACAAGTTCCTTCTCTTCTTCGACGTTCAATGTAGGTGACCGTCCAAGTTTGCGTTGTATTCGGCCAGATTGTAGATGATTACGAAGAGTACGTCGAGGTATGTTGTAAAGCTTCGCTGCATTTCTTTGGGAATCACCGTGATTCTTCACTGCTTGCTAGTGATGAAAATTTTCCGGAAAATTTTGGAAAATTTTGAAAGTTCTGATTTTTTGTGATAGGCCCTATGCTTTGACCGCTTCCACAGCCGAGGCAGCTACACACTAATAGAATGGGTCTAAAAATGGTGATTTTGATCATTATTTTGAATAAAGCGATTCTGAAAAATGAAAAAATTTGAATTTTTGTGATATAATTTTTACGTTTTCCATCATAGACACATCAATAGAATTGTTCTAAAACTCTTGATTTCATCATATCATTTCGATTAAAACAATCGTAGCAATGCGAATCCCGTCCGCGGAATTTTGAGCATTCCTTTGCCACCAGTGGCTTGTGGCAATTTGTTGCCATTTTTAATATTATAACACAGACATCTTTTGAGACAACGTGAATCTTTTTCCTTTACAATAGGGGTATAATTTCATGCATTGTGAAAGATCTGGAGCAAAAATAATGCACTTTATTTGGGAGTTTGTTTATGGCTTGAAAGTTAAGCTTTATTATACAGCCTTGATTGCAATGATACAAATTCTCCATATGTTGATGAACATGTGAAACAAAAGTACACAGTCCAACACAGCATTATACATGAGCGACCATTGGAAGATATATAGGCTAAATACTGTAAACTCGTGAGATATTTGGAAACTAAAGATATCTGTGATGAGTAGAAGAATATCTATATGATAGCTTCTAACTTCTGGCGCATTGTCCGATATCTTCGTGGAGGACAAACTACACATCTTCCATTTCTAGCTGGTTCAGATGGTTCAGATAGTTCCAAATCGATTTCAGATCTACTTAAATGAATTTCAGACTTTTCCAGATGAATTGGAGATTCTCCAGTTGAATCTAAGATCCCTTCAAAGTTGATTTTCTGACAGATATCTGAAATTCATCGAGAAATCTGAAATCCATTTAATGTCTGATATTCAGTTGGAAAGATCTGAAATAGACATGGAGGGTGCAGTTGGTTCCAAAAGTTAACATGCAAAGATGATAGAGAAGTTTTCGGTCTTTGAATATTACATAGTCTTTTCAAGCGACTGCAACAAGTCTCAAAAACAAAGGCAAAACGTCAATCACCGAAAAAAAAATTCAAAATTTTCCATTGGAAAATTTTCCGGAAAATTTTCTGGAAAATTTTCCATTTGCATCACTACTGCTTGCACAGCGGCCTCTAACTTCTCCGAAGTCCATTTCGCCCGACGCCGTTGATCACTCATGTTGCATGCGAATAGAAGTCACCTGTGTGTTATACTATGCACTATGAGGTGTGCCATTGATTTCGCCCCGTGGACGCTAGGCTAGTAACGAGGAGACTTTTTGCTTCGATCATCGTCTGTCGTCCAATCAGCGTCGTTTGCTTGTGACAATAGTACTATGAAGGGGAATCACACGTTCACACAGTTATGCTGAGAGCACAATTTGACCATGAGGAAGTTATTGGTTCATGGTTTATGAGATACATAAGCAAAAGTATCTAATTTGGCATGGGTTGGTAATAAGGCCCGGGCCTTATTAACATCACTTTGTGTGGGCCTTATTGGCGACACTGACATCTTTTTCTAATCACTGATTTTTCGCACTTTTACGAACTCCAGAATAAAACTGCAACATATGGCCATATGGAGGATGCGCCAGAGATACTTTGTCAAGTAAAGAGTTTATTTGCACCACTAATTAGTGCTATGAAATCTTTGAAAAAATGAAGAGTCAATATTAGATCAAGGAAGAAAATTGAAAGTACTTTTTTTTGAGATGCTGCAGAATCGGATTCATTGAATAAAAATCGATGAAACTTCTGGCACGTACTAAGAATTAACTATATTTTCATTTATTTTTTGTCGCATCTAAATCTATTCGCTAGTTTCCGAGATCTAACAAGTGGGCCTTATTAGCAGCTGGGCCTTATTCACCTCACCCACCTTATACGAGTAAACCATTACATCGGCCGATATTTAATTTGCTGCCGATAAATTATCGGTTAGCGGCAAAATTTCACATTTCAGCACTAGAATTACATGTGCCGTAGGGAGGGAAGCAAATAGAAGCAGGAAGTACACCAAATGTAGCTGTGTGGCATGCATCATCCTAAAACTGTCATTCGTCAAATAATAAAACTTGACTTCCATATACTCACGTAAAACAAATTTGCAACCGAAACTCCTACGAGCACACGCCATCACCTTGTTCGCTTATCTGTTACTTGCGCTAGTTTGTAGTATTTTCTTGTAACTTAGTAGCAGGCTTGGCGTGGGACGAAATTTCTTAGACCCATTCCCAACTCGTTCCCACGTAATTCCAATGAGAAAACCCTTTTCAAACGGGATTCCAATGGGAATTCTCTAGGGGGAACCCATTCCCACAGGAGTTGACAAAATTTTCGATTATTTCCGATGATTATTCCCATAAAATAAATCTTTCTTTGAAAAGCTTATAACCGAGTGAAACCCCTTGGCAGCTTGGCTGGGCAATGAAGTTGGAGAAATTCTAATAATCCACTGTAGGCCTGCCGTGTACGTGTGTATGATAGGCCTACATTGAGTCTTGGTACCTCCATCGGATCTTCTTCAATCTCGCTTTTTTCATATCACATTTTGCATGCCGATGATTATGCTGTCCTTGCATTGCTTTCAATTCTTCCTTAAATGACTCTAGATTTGAATGCTTCTCAGATTTCCCGATTTTCCTTTGTATGTTAAGCGACTTTCCACTAGACTTGCTTGATGTCTTTGTAGACATACTTGACAGAGAACTTGAATAGGGAGCACGCCATACACCAGGCTTGTAGAGATGACCTTTAGAAACGCCAGCGGAAGACACTCATGCGCGTGTCGCATTTCCACAGTCGTCAAAAGAATTCATGAACTCTTTTTGTACAGCAGCATGGGCCTATCTTCTTCAATCTCTCCTTTTTTACCTCCTTCAGGGACATTTATGATTAATATAAGATATCTAGGGGACGCTCAACTCCCATACCATGTACTGGACTTGAGGCCAGTGACTTTGGTAGACTTGATTAATGACGATAGTTTGTCCACATCTGGATAAAACCGCGAAACAAATTGTAAACATTTATCCAATACTCTAATACGCGCATTCACAGGCGTATCTGTTGTATTACAGGGAATCTGTTGAAAGAAGAATTTAGGAGATTTAAGAATTACAAAACTCCCACAAGAATAAGCAACTGTCAATAACAGCTGCAATATCAACTGCTGGTGATTGAAATTTTTTACCTACGCCATGTAGCATCAATGACTATTGATGTGAATTCTGTACATTCTATACATGTTTATTTTTTGTGTAATTAGCAGGCTTTTTGCAAAAAGATTTGCTTGTGAAAATCGATTCAGCTGTGTTTTTTTGGAGAATTGTGGACTCTTTCTGGAAAATTTTTGATAATTTATTTCCTTTGCTCAAAGGAGTCATGTCCTAAATGATAACTGATCAGTGATGATTTTACTTGCTACTACAATCATCGCAGCAATATGTCCCATGCCTCATTCATTGCTAAACAAGTAAAAGACATGATTAAAATCAGAAGAGAACAAAAACAAATTGAAACGTCAAAAATTGATAATAATTTGGTTGGTATATCTAATGAAAATGCTAAAAGTTAAGCAAGAATCGCTTGAATATCCGTTCCTTCGGAAGATGCTGTATCAAGATTTTGGTGGAAAAGTGCAACCAGTGTTGTCTTTCCAAGTGCGCCTCCTCGTAATGAGTGGTTACCGATGTCAATATATTTTTATCTCTTATAAGCTACACCTCGTAATTATAGAGCATCACCTGTGAGGCCTTCAAATTATATTCAAAACTCCGACGAACAAATATAATGTGATTATGATGTCACTGGTTCATAAAATGCGGAGATCATATTGAATAAAAATAAACCAAGCGGTGGTGATTGATGACTTTCCATGATTTTAAGGTCCTACCATATTGGGCAATTCAGGAACAGCATTGATAAGGATTTAAGTTGATTACGAAATCCGTATCAATTTCATCGGTGAATATGAAAACATTCGCGCATCACTGTGATAAAAACAGCCGTCAATTTTAGTCTAATTAAAGTTGAGTAATTATTGAAGGCCAGAAATAAATCACACGCTACATAGCTTCATTGCTCTTGAATTCTCCAACAAAGTCCAGCAGTGGTTTAAATTATTACACAGGAGGTTTTACATTTAAGACAATGGAAAAATCAATGAATACAGAAAGTCACAATTTATTTCAAATTGACATGTACACTGCACAGATTCTTCCGACAATTTCTCTGCAAGACTGGGCCGGGCGTATTAATTAGTATGTACAGCAATCAATTCAGCTGGATTCTGATGTATTTCACAAAAAAGAAGTGAATTGGCTACAACTTGTTCCATGGGTTTATTCAGATACACACTATCGTCATTAATCAAGTCTACTAAAGTCACTGGCCTCCAGTCCAGTACATGTTATGGGAGTTGAGCGTCCTTTAGATATCTTGTATTGATCATAGATGTCCCTGCCTCCTTTTACCCGTAGATATCTACCATCCTTGAGATCAGACAACACTTGCATTTCGAATAGCTAAGCTAGATCCCTTGTCAGATGGGCATCTATTTAGTCCCAAAAAGCTTCACTAAACTACCCACTACAAAAAGATACGTCGGTCCGACGTCGAAAACGAACTCGTTCCGAGGAACAGAATGTCCGCATGGCCGATGGTCGGTACGAAGTCGGAAACCGAAGCCTCATTATAAAAAAGACACCCTAGGCCTCCTATCTGCTATTTCACAAGTAGGATGTCTATGGAATTACATGCAAACGTCAATTGATCAGGAATGAAGTGTTATATATTTTCCTTTCCCTTTCTGAAGCTTGTTTGAGTAATCAATATCATCACAATCATATCCGCACGTCTTCATGTCTTCAATGTCTTGCTACAATTAACTCAATCAAAAAATCCATTTTTATCATAATTTCTGCTTAAATTCAAAGAAATGAGATCACAATTAGCATGTTAAGAGTCAAAAAAATTTCCCGACCTTTTTCCGACTACCATACCTCGTTCCGACGTCTTTCCGGCGAATCTTTTTGTAGTGGGTACATGCAGTTGAAAAACTATCGATGCATCAAGTCTAATTTACCGTGATAAGCCTACATGCGTCACCACATTGAATATTCCTACCAACCGATGGAAGTGGAGAACCTCAAGTCAAGTAGTAATTGTTGTATATTCAAGCATATTGTTCACACGAAACCGGTGCCTAGTCAACCAGAATGGAAAGAAGTCTATGCCTAGGTACGTCCACTCGTGTTTGAAAATATTCTACATGCTACATTCTACATGTACAAGGATCAAATACAGAAATTTCAACCTGGCATGTCATCATCTTATCTGATATATCACACAATCTGACTCTTCATTAAGATGAAAAATTTACCATCGCTGGTTTAACATGCATAAGCGCTAAGTATACATTATTTCATTTTCTATTGCTACCCAATTTCGAAAAAAAATCGAAGCTTCTGTTGCAGCAAAGCCTTAGTTAAGATGAAAATAGCGTGAATGCCCACGTTGCAATCATTCCATAGAGTAGGGATATGTACTTAATGAATCATTCTATGACGTGAAATTGCTTTGCAAATGAAAATTCATCATATTGCTAATTACTATTATGTCTTGCAGTAGCATGTAATACAGCGGTGGGCAACCAAGTTGGGATAGAAGGCCACAAGGAGAGGCCACCAATTTTAAGAGGCAGAATTAGATTTGTTGAAAATTCTTTTATTGAGCACTTTTGAGCGTAATTTCAAGGACTAGCACATGACATAATTGTATTTGTTAATGCATACAGCAACATTGCATCCAACTAGACTGCTGTCTTCTTAGGAACTGTATTTTACATTCTAAAATCTATATGAATGATGAAATGTGAATAGGCTAAATTAATTGCGGAAGCTTTTATTGAAATTAGATGATGGCAATATGACCTCATTGGTAATATGATAATATGACCTTATTTCATCGGAAAATGACAATCTATAACTGCGGTCTACATAGTAGCCTGCATCTATCTGCCTACATGCCCCTAAGTGTACATGGACCACGTCACCCAAACATAGACGGCTTTCGAAAACCACGCAAGGGCTCCCTTAACGATGCTCGTGCGATAATGTCATTCTAGTGCAAAATTGTTGCAATATACAAATAAAATCCAGAAAGATTACTTGAAAGAAAAGCTGGCTCATAAATATCACATATCTTCATGCGGTTGGACTCCTTCATGCGTAGCCCATAGGCTAATTGCAACGCTGTTTATTACGTGGTGTAACATTCTCAACAAGCTATCGCACACCATGTGACGTAGCACTCACAAAGTTGATGGCTATGTCATTTGCCTTCATATAGATCTCGAAACTTCATATTACAAAGAAAAGATCAAACTTGAGATAGAGAAAGCTAAACGTCAATGGTGTAGCAAGATCAAGCGTACAAAGGGTAATCTATGGAATGTAGTGAGAGCTAAGCGCAACGATTCAGATTTACGGAACTGTTAAATTCATATCCAAATGAAGCTGTGGCTGCCGGACTATAACTCCAATAAGTTACTTTACTCAGCCTTCGTGTAGACCTTCTAACGGAGAAATTCAAATTTCTGAGAATAGTGACCCTTGGCAAATAGACATTCATATTCGAACTGTTGAAAAGCAATTAGAACAGGTGAAAGGCAGGAAAGCTTATGGCACTGATGATATTCCATCCAAGCTCTTGGTCGCTGCAAGTGACATACTATCAGGTCCATTAACACATCTGTACAACTTGTACATTGAGTTCCTAAAGTTTCCAAACAATGGAAAGTCGCCAAAGTTTTGCCAGTTTCAAAGCGCAGAAATCCATCGTTGAATGATTTAAGACCTATCTCACTTCTTCCAACTGTTGTGAAAATTTTTGAACGTCTATAGACAACAATCCCACGAAGTTCATGATCACAGATGTATCTTGTACTCTAAATGAGCATCCAAGGTACCAATCCTTCAGCCCAGGGTTCAAGTAAGACTTCTCAATGATATTGTACTGTCACTCAGTGAGAGATCAAGTATATTCTAAATCCAATCTGACCAACTTTGACGAAAATTGATGAATTTGGCAAATGTGGTGCGGAAAGAATAGAAGTACTGGAGTTTTCAAAATCCCGACTTTTTCTGATCCCGTGATTTTTTGCTACCCCAGATCCGGGATTTATCCCTCGGGATTAGCAATATTAGCTCCCTGTATTTACTTACAGTATGCTTAGGCTAGCGTAGGCTGAGCAATATTATGCGTTGTTTTAAATTCAACGATGCACTGTGCAATGCAGCTTATGATATCGGATAGACAGCTTTCTTTTCACATACAGACATTAACTATAACAATAACTAGATCTGGGTATTGTACACAGTATAGGCCTACGTTGTCGCATTGAAACCTGGTATGTGATTTTCAAATCGAAATGCAAATACCGCGAATTTTGTGACGTCTGGTAAAAGACGCGATACTGTATAATAATCGCTTCAAAAATTCATTAAATATCAGGGCGATTGTATGCACAACGGTCTCTCTCATTCTCTCAACTGCCTGAACAGTTTTATTTGTTGATATCAATGAAAGTAAATAATTTTTGGCATACTGTACAAAGATACGCTAAAATTAATTCTAGGAAATGATAAAAATGTATGAATAAGTAATGCACACCTACAGGTAATTATAAGAATATCGTGTCTGATGTATTCTTGATAGTTTAGGTCTAATATTGATAATGAGAAGGAAAAGGTTTCAAATATCGCAATTTGCAACAATGAAGCACCGCACTCTAATCTTCATTGTTACTCCTTCTTCATACAGCCTAACTGCCTAAAAACAGATGCTAGCGAATCCTGGGATTCTGAATCACGTACAAATACGATAATCCTGGGATTTCGGGATTCCGGGATTGAAAACCTTACGAAGTACCCCATTACTTAACGATCACACTTCCTGGAGTCTGCATAGTGGATAAGTGGATAGTTAAGTTTTCATGAAGTGAATTAATTGACATAGATAAATATTTCAGTATAAAAAGAACAAACTTCGATTACCGGCAACTTTAAAGAAAGTCGATGCAGATTACGATTGCATATAGGGAAAAACAAGGAAAAAATGGGATGAACTTATAAGGAAACTTCATTTTTACATGTAGCTAAAGATCTTGATATAGACATATATTTCATCATTTTGTCTATCGGTTGGTATCAGTTAAGTGGTCAAAAGTGTGAGCTATTCTACAACCAATCTACAGATTGTTTCATAAAAAATGGATCACCCTTAAACATTGCCTTAACTTCAACTTTGTCTAACTCCGCCAAACTTGAACGAATTTCTCTGAAATTTGGAAGATATGTCAGTTGTGCTTACTAACATCATTGTTGGAAATTTCAAGCATGAATATTGAGTTGTCTTCCTGTTATAGATAAAAAAGTAGTAGATAATTTGATCTTCATTTAGCAATGTTACACAAAATCATACCTCACTCTTATAAAATTACATTTGCTTCCTTTGTTATGTAATATGTTGTTCTGCAAGCCAAAAGCTATCAAGCAAAACAAAAATAAAGAAAATCGGTCAATCAGAGCCAGTATAGCACCATTATTCATCAACAATAATGTAACTGCTACATGTGATTAACTGGACTTCATGTTCCATAGCTTCCTGACTTCGTTGCGGTGGTGTTGGCAGCACTCCTGATTGCTTTCAGCTAGAAATCTATTTCTTACCGGTTGAAAACAATACAAAGCACAAATGAACAATAACGAGATCGCATTCACAAAAGGCAAAGTGTCAGCCTTGCTAGAACTAGGGTATTCTTTGCGAGCTACAAGCAAGCGACTAAATGTCCCTTACACAAATGTGCATCGATGGCATAATGATGATTTTCGACTCTGTCGTAAAGAGGGCTCTGGCCGTCCACGCAAAACATCCAAACGTAGAGACCGCCTAATTTTGAGATTTGTTAAAGTTGATCCAAGTCTCTCGTTAACTGAGATGGCTGCACCAGAATCGTCTATTTCTAAGTCCACTATTCGTAGAAGACTTATTGAGTCGAATTTCAAGAGCTGTAAGAGGCCCTCTCAGATCGAATTATCAGATCAGCATACAAAAAGACGTCTCAGATGGGCAATGAGTCATTGTCACTGGCGAAATCAATGGGATCGGGTTGTCTGGTCTGATGAGGCATCATTCCGTCCTCAAGGATAGTGATGGTCGATTGAGATTATGGATAAAATCTGATCAGGAAATTCCGAGACATTTACATCGTCCCCGGGTACAAGGTGGTGCGACTCTACTGATTTGGGCTGGCATTTGGACCAATGGCCGCTCTGAACTTCACATACAGCAAGGAACCATGAATTCTGAACGCTATGTGAATGTTTTACGAATGAACATTGGCCAAATGACAGATCAACTTGGTGATCCATTGACTTGGTTATTTATGGATGATAATGCTACGTGTCACAGGAGTAGTAGAGTCAACTTATGCAGGTCTCAATTAGGGCTTAGGACATTATCTTGGGCAGCTCGTTCTCCTGATCTGAATCCCATAGAAAATGTATGGAGTATTCTAAAACGTAACGTTCGTCGTTCACTGCTACCTACAGATGGCGTATCACAACTTACGTCACTGTTAAAAAGAGAGTGGAGAAAGTTAGATCAGTCAAAAATCAACGATATCATCGAATCAATGCCTAGACGAATTGGTAATGTCATTGACAATAAGGGTAGGGCCACAAAATATTAGCTTCTTAAGAACCGTTACTGTATCATAGCTTATCAGATTATATAAGGACATTTAAATATATTAGGGACATGAAATAACATGAAAAATGCTTTCTGTATCATACTTATGTTTTATTTAGTCAAATTTTAGGATGATCCACTTTTTATGAAACGGACTGTATTAATGTAAAATACGGCAAATTTACAATAAAATATAATGTGCGGTACATTTTATTTCATTATACATTTGCCGTATTTTACTTGAATAAATCGGTTGAAAATAGGTCATAATTTTGATCACTTAATAGACATAGAAACATAAATGAATTTTGTAGAAACAGAATGAAGAAGTCAAATTTTTGAAGAAATCGATGTAGATAAAGGAAATAAGGACTTTTTAATTGGATTGATCTTGATCGATTGATTTGTATTTTGATGTATATTTTGAAAATTAAACATCGATGAACTTCGAAGGAAATCAATAAGCATGTAAACAAAGATAATACATGTATAGAAATATAAACTTCGAAAGAAATCGATTTAGATAGGGACTCAAAGGAATAAGGTTTTTGATATAGAAAAATATATTACGAAAGATCGGGATTTAGATTTTGATATAAAATTTAAAGAAACGTTGAAAGAAATTGATAAAGATTTCAATATGAAGAAAACACTTGAAGGAAATTGGAATAAATGAAGATTTTGACACAGATAAAAATTTACCACGACTGAAATCGAATATGAAGATTTCGCACTTCTTAACTCATAACACAAAATTTTGATAAGTCAATTTAATAAATAACCTACTATATACCCTAATCCCATTATCATTTGTGAGATAACGGAACGTTATCATAATCGTTCATGAATATGAGATGTCTGCCTCCTGAACAATTGGGATTCAGACAGACAGGCTCGCGCCACCACCGACCATTCCAAGTTCGACCGAGAAAATCAAAGAAGGATTTAAGCAGATGCAAGTTGTAGGTGCGGTATTCTTGGGCCTGACACAGGGCTCAAAACTGATGAATGTCAAAAAGTCGGAAAATTTGATCTAACACAAAAGTCTGGAACTTTACCTTCAGATGTCCTACAAAGTAAACAAACCACAGCATGGATTCACATGCAACACCCATGCACGAAATTTATGTTTTCTATAAACAAGTTGTTCAGTGGATTGGCTCAGACCTACAGCTACATAGCTTTACGAATGATGACATGCAGCTAAGAATATTTATAGCTCGAAGGTTTGGGTATTTCGTTTCCCCAGTAGGCGTTTTCATTCCCAGAACCTGATGCCAATAGATATCGATTCTTCCTTCTTCATCCTTAGAAGAGTTGAACGGAGGAGAAATATTGCTCAAAAATCCTTTAATTTCATCTATGGCACGACTTATTTCGTTTCCATGAAGAAAAAATTCAACGAATTTATTTTTTCTGAGGCTGGTTTCAATGTTCAAAAACCAACAATATTTGGCTTGCTAAGAGGTAATCTTTCGCACAAGTGCTTGACCACCAAATAGAAAGCTCTGGAGTGTTTTCAGCTTTGTTTCCTTAAGTGCCTCAAGTCAGCTCTTGTAAATTACTGCAAAAATATCTACAGTGGAAGTAACA
Source organism: Prostheceraeus crozeri (assembly GCA_907163375.1). NCBI lineage: Eukaryota > Metazoa > Platyhelminthes > Polycladida > Euryleptidae > Prostheceraeus > Prostheceraeus crozeri. Next base: position 16,826 of record CAJQUW010013282.1, on the reverse strand, counting down.
ACTCTTTCTCGTACAAAGACAACAGCACTTCGAACAAAAGTAGATGGTCGCACAAATGAGTGAATAAGACACTTCAATTCATCTTGACAGAAGATGAAATTTTTGAGCTTTGCTTACTAGCAAAGCTTACTTCCCCGTTACTGAGACTGGTCACATGACGTCTTTTGACGACATGCGTAGTATTGATGGGGCGAAACAATGGCGGCAACGGATCACTAAAGAAGCCATCTGGATAAAGAAGCTGGGTTCGGCAACAAGACTAAACTTGACTTAGGATCTTCTTATGATGCAGTATTATGATCCTTTATCTCATGTTTTTTCCTTCAAGTAATTTTGGCTTTATATACATGCTACTCTTATCTTTAATCAGTATTATATTACCATGGACTCATTTCGTAAAGAGACTATTGTCATAGATCTTATAATCACTTTTCATGTATTCATGTGAATCTCGCAATAAATCATGATTATGATGTCCGACGGACTTCGAAAGCGCTAACAAATATTGAGTTTTGCGAACATCAGCAGAGGGGACCTTCCAATCATGACTCTTACTTCCCCGTTTTTCGTCCTTGTTCACGTTGAACGGGGTCAGTCACGAAGCTTTAACGTCACTACTTTCCCATACTGGGAGCTTGGACGTTGCTGACATAGTCAGACTTTTCTGAAGCGTAGTAGTACTTTTAGTCCAGATGCCCTTTCTGCCGACTTCCAATGACACTTTCAGGGCTCGACCTCTGGACCGAAAGATCGCTAGGCCAAGCCTTTAACCACTGTGACCACTTGATTGCACTGTAAAACTTTTAAAAGCTAGAAAATTCATTAAATCATAAATATCCAATTAAAATGAGTTATGTTTTCGATTTTCAAACAAACTCGAGCAAATGAGAGCACGCCGCTCTCCACTTGCTCCAGCGCTAGCCAATCAAAGAGTGCGAGTGGTTCACTGAAGAGCGACTAAACGGAGTTGGTTTCCTAGTACTTCTTACCATTGAACTGAGCTGAATTAAGATTTGATGATTAAACAAAAAAATTGAGAACTTAACTTCAGGTCGTTTCCATTATGCTGAAGTTGATACGAGGGACTGTTCAATGACACGTAGCTATGGAATTTGTTTGTTCGTGAAATCCTGCGAATACATGCAATATCATATTTGACAGATTTAGACAAAATCCAGCCCCCAAATCTTTCTTAATGTTTCTCTAAATCTCGTGCGGCATAATACATTATTTTCAGTGTGACCTCAGCCTCAAGTATACACCACAATTTCACCAATACTTCGAAAAACAATAGAAGTATATGAATGATCACTGTTAGCAACAAATGTTAAATAGAATTACAGCATATTATGGCCATTAGTGACAGGGACATCGTTTTTCTAGTAACATTATTAAGTCCCCTGTAAAGGACAAAGAAATATGCGAAGTCTAGGTGAAAGCCGCTGGGGCGCTTCGCTGTTCTGCCCTTGCTCTATGCTGCTGCTGTGCCGAATGTTGTTCATTGATCAGGACTCACAGCGCCCACACTAATAATGTATTGAATGATGCTATGCGCCTCATCACCGGTTGCATCCATTCTACTCCGATTTCCATTGAACCTCCTGATAGCAGGTGTGAGTGGCTGGTAAATCGATCCCTACATCAAATCTCCTGGGCAGAAGATCATCTGCTTCACGAAAAGCAGGTTGGAAATGGCGCACGTCCGTCAAGAATACTCAAATCTAGGAATCCATTATCATGGAGACACGATGGATCTGTTCCTCTTCTCAACGTTCGGACCGCTGACGAATGGAGAAGGAAGTGGTCTCAGCCTACTCACAGACTGTGCCGCAGCATCAACTAGCCGAAACATCATCCTACAGACTGTAACGCCAATTGGTCCTGTTGAATTTGCAGCATTCATGTATCAGATCGGGCTGTCATCGAATGATTCCTGGGGCCGTATGCAGAATCTCGAAATTAGATTAGACTTATCTAATTTCTGAGATATTTGATCAATCTAATCTAATTGGTATTCAGGAATAATTAGAAAAAATTTTCGATTAGATTGATCCAATAATTTTTAGATTAGATCGTTCTAATCTAACTGGTATTCAGAGAATGAAATGTGCGGTGATATTAGATTCGTTCAATCCAATATTGTTAGACAGCCATGGCGTTGTCTAATTTCATTGTCCCTTTGATAATGCTATGGCTCTCAAGCACCAGCTCGACGAGTCTCACTGATTCTTGTCTCGAAAAGCTTTTCTTTCCGTCCATTGCAGTCTACTGAATATCAGATCAATGATATCTTTGTCATGAAAAGGTCGTCAAATATCGATAGATTCGCTTTCTTATTGGTTGTAGTTGAGACACACATATGGATTTCCGTTCAGCCTAATTTAGAGAATTGGTGTCAACTATTGGCATTAGAAAGCAACTGTGAATACGAATTCGTAGACTAATCTAATATTGCACAATCCAATCTAAATCATTAGATTAGATCAATCTATTTTCCTGAATACGGCCCCTGGTGTGATGATCCACAAACGAGTGACCATGTGCTGCATTGGCATGCGTGGCGACCTGGCTTGTGTTGGTTACGACATGTTGACTGCTCTCTATTTGACTTTGTACTATTTAAGTTCTTTTGCACGTTTCATGCGAATTTATGCATTTAATGAGAGAAAATCATTGTAAGGAATTTTTACTTAAATTCATATGAAGAAAAGATTGTGGGTTTATTTCAATGACGTAAAATTGCAAGTTCTGGTCCTTAAAAAAGTCATAAGAAACATGTGAAAATACGTTAACGATGACTCAAAAATTCATCTTCAAAGAATGAGTCAAATTTCGGAAGAAAAAAATGAGCTTTGCAATTAGTTGTTCGACCTTCTTAAAATCTATAAAATTTTCTCAAGTGACGATTGACAATGCATGCCCCTGCCCCCTTATCCTATCATTTTATTGAATATTTTTCCAATCTCGAGACCCAATGATTCTGACTCTAAAAAGTCGGAAAAGTAGGAAAATTTCGAGCCCTGACCTGACAGCTGGTTATGACAATACATGGCACTGTGGTCTGCGTCTGTGACACATAACTTCAGAGAAACTGACCAGTTTCATTAAGGAGTTTCTAGCCAGTCGCTCATTTGCTTGCACATCGACCACAACCGCAGCAGCAGCAAGGTGAATAAACCTTAAGAATGGGGTTACTCAGGGTTCAGTTCTAGCGCCACTTCTATGCAGCTCTATAACGCTGACCTACCCACTACGTTGAGCGCATACGTCAAAGTGCATACGCTGATAATGTGGCCCTGACCGTCGCACGTTAAACGTCGGAGAAGCCGGAAGCTCCCCTTGCCAGGAATTATTATTGACACAGAATACATGGAGTGGTGGAGAAACGGTGGCCACGGTTTTCCATCTACGAAACTGCGCAGCTGACCGTGTATTGAGGGTACCCTTGCGGCTAAGTAGTCCGCTTATCTCGTCCCAAATATTTTTGAGTAACCCTCGACAGCAGCCAAACCTTCCATCAACACTACCTCAACCTGAATGAAAAAGTCACCTCGAGAGTCGTCTTGCTAGTGCCATCTGAGGAGTGCATTTCTTTACGATCCGTACCTCGGCGACCTCCCTGGCCCATTGGACTGCAGAGCATCTAGACATCAATTACTCTACAACAGACAAAAAAGGAGCTGCAACGTTTGGTTCCTGCCAATGAAGACTTGAGGGAGAGTGCTACGTGGTGTAGGGTCTTTTCGCTGAAACTGATTCTAGGAGGATGTGTTGGGATCTTCTCAATAGAATGAAGCTTTTTCTGATTGAGATGATTTTCTTCTCAAAGTAAACCAAGCATGCTACACATAACTGGGCTTGAATGCAGAAGTACAGATCGTGTGTATGACATGTAGATCATCCAAGCTGTATCCGGCGAGCAACCACACCTTACGAGGTCGTAAGTGACGTAAAATCGTCTAGAAGTATTCTTAATTATGAAATCAACATCAGCATTCCACTTCAAGTCTGAAGACACAGCCATACCCAATAAGCGAACCACATTTCGTAATAACACACAGGTGATACCTTTACTGAGTTTAGGCGAAATATGATGTTTAGTTTTTATGTCTAAAACACATCACTTTTCGGAGGGAGATTGCTACTTTCAGACCAACGAACGGCATTGGTCGTTGGAACGGCATTACAGAATGTTGGAATTACAAATGTCTTGAATTGATGACTTTATAATTCAATCATATTCGATTTCATAGTGAACTCACAAGTATTTTAATTATGTTTTTGATATTTTGTTTTCGCTCAATTATGTGTATATTTTATGTTGTATAAGGAATTCTTTGAAACTATCTTCCTTTACTACTTCAACAAATGGGGGGAGCGCTGTTCCCACCGCTCCCCCTGCCTACGTTCCTGATCTGAAATCATGCCCTAACATAGTCTTCAGATAATCTGCATCAGTGAGTTCTTTAAATTATCGGAAAAATTGTGCATTTAGTGTTTCTAATTGGTTGTCTTGATGGTGCTCGTGAGGGTTTCAATTGTAGTTGACGTTATTGTCTGCGTTCTCTTGCCTTCTGGTTTCTATATATGCTCTGTTATTTTGTTTCTAGTTTTCTTGTGGCTCTTTGTTGGTTTCGAGGGTTCTTTTCGTACTTAGTATTCTTGTGTTGTTGGTGGTTTCTACGTACACGGATTTGTTAGAGAAGGTATTGCGAAATACTTTTGGGTAGGACCCTTTCGAAGCGTTTGAGAGACTTAGAAATCGGCGGCATGACATTGGTGAGTCAGTAGAGTGCTACTTGGCGAATATTAAACGTTTGACATCAAGTCAGACAGTTTTGTACTGTGCACTTTCGCTTTGTGCCTTCCGACGAAGCAGGGCTGTGGAGCCGGAGCCGATGGTTTTGGTCGGAGCCGGAGCCGATTTATCACAAAGGCTCCGGCTCCGATAGTTTGAGCTTTGATATAAATCTAGAATTTTAAAAGGTTTTAATTGGCATTATAAAAAAATTAAATCATTTGAAATCTAAAGATATGTCTTTTAAGTATACCAATGATCTGTCCTCCACGATATCTTTTTTTGCAATTGCCGCCTTCTTTTGTATTATATGTATTATATTTACACACATGTGTAATATTTTTTTATTACATATGTTTCGTAAGACTAATTTCCATAGCTTTTAGTGACAACGTATTCTCCGAAATCCATTAATTTGAAGACTTGTTATATGCATGCTATCTAGATGATTGTAGATTCCTAGAGACAAGTCGCCAGTCATTTATGTACACATTTCCAGTTCAGTCAGCAAAGATAATATAGCTACATTTCTTGTGCAATGTCTTAAATCTAATACGGCTACTATGTAGGTTACCATCTATCGGTATGGCTACTGGCAGAAACTACTGGCATCTGTGACAATGCCAATTTCCTTAGATTATATTGTAGGCTCTTGTGCAGTCCCCCCACCTACATTTTTCAAAACAATCGATTATTCAATTTGATCAATTTTGATTGTAGGGATAACTCTTCACACTCACACGAATGACCTGACTACAAGTCCTCGCATGGCTATAGCAATAAGCGACCCAGTCACTTATAGTAGCGCCTTATTATTCTAAAGGTATCTCATTCACAATGAATTTCCTTTGACTTCAAAATTCAAAGGGTATATTTCAATGCGAAAAAACCCGAAGGCAAATTAATGTTGACTTGCTGACGAAGTTTGCGACTATGACATCGCAATTACCAACGTAGATTTTTACAACAGCACGTAATGCTTCACTCAAACCGATGATGCTGAAACGGACATCCAATGGTGCTGCATCTTTTGACCAGAGAAAAAATGGGGGGGGGACTGCACAAGAGCCGTATTGTGTAATAATATTTCCCCAAATATCATAGACCTGTGGATTTCAAGAATTTTCATTATTATTTTTTTCGTCTGTCAACACTTTATGCTGATATCATGTTGACTTATATGTAAACAATAAAAACAGACTGAGACGCTCTCAATAAAGGCGCCTTTTGACCTCCCTTTTCTATTGTCTGTGACATTAAACCGCACGCGCATTCGAAAGCTAGCAAAGTAGATGGGATTTCTGCTCGGTGCTCGCAGTCAAATTTTTATTATGCATAGCACCCTGCAACATACTGTGTGATACTCCGAGTTCAGTTTCATCAGCCTAACCATCATCAGAGGAATATTGGTAATGTGTTATACATAAATTGAATATAATAATATACATGAATCATTGATGAATTATTTAGTGCAACTTTACGCCATAATGAAAAATACGAAATGTATGTTAACTTATTAAGTATGCTGCATAGAATTACAAAACTCGTCTTAAATTATATACTTTTAATTTTTTTAAGTATAATTTTCAATTGTACATTTCTAGCCTACACTGCAATGAGACTATCTAAATTACAATTTCTACAGATGATGAGTCGTGGGCTACCCACCAATCATATTATTCATGAACCAACAGACTATTGGATAAAGGCAATAACAAATAGCAATAACAACCTAAGCTAGCCTATATACACTTTAATATTCAATAAAGCAATGATATCTTTATTGATACGGTATATTTGGCGATATAGCCTATACCCTTTCCATGTTCGAGTAGATACAGGCCCTATAAGCTATGTAGAGGCATACGCTATCCAGTTTCATATTCAAGCTTTGTTAAAAACCTTATAGGCTACTACTATTCGGCCCCTGTGACGGCTAATTAGGTATATCATCATCACTCATGTGGTCTTATTTAATGTAGCCTCGTAGTAGACTGGTTGCAGGCTAGGCCAATTCATATTTAGCCAGTGCGGGAGATCTTTATCTAATTTAACCAATCCAGGATAACTTTATTTTATCTTTCAGAGATAGTCAATTCATGCAAAAATATATGACAAGTATGTTACTTATCATTATATTAGGCTATTATCATTTTTATTAGTAGCTTAGGTCGTTGCTTGTTAATGAAAGCTAATTTGATGATTGTAGCAAGCCTCTAAAGGCCACACCGTTATCCAAAAAAACCCGTTCAACGGATCCAGGATAACCAGCATAGATAGAACCTGAATTTGAAGTCGGAGCCGGAGCCGGAGCCTTTCACATCAGTGTCGTGGAGCCGGAGCCGATGAGATAACGCATCGGCTCCACAGCCCTGCGACGAAGATAGTCCGTCAGCTGCGAATTGGTGCCGTGTCCAAAGCGGATTTAGTCGAACAGACAAAGGTATTCCTGTCTGGATCTGAAGGGTTTGCGACGATGTCGATGATGCGGGTGGGAAAGTCGGAAGCAGGGTAGGAACAATTACAGTAATTGTAATTGTGTAATTAATTACAAGTTTTGAAGTAATTGTAATTAAAGATTTTGAATGTAAAGTAATTGTAATTATAATTGTAATTGCGAAAGTTCAACTGTGATTGTAATCATAATTGTAATTGGATTTTTATGATGTAATTGCAATTGCAATTGAAGAAAAATGTCGGTCAACTACACGTCAATTACTTTTGTCTTTTCGGTTAGACGAAGCACAAAATCCAAAGATTGCTATATTGAAAATTGAAGTATTCAGTTTTTGCACGTTTCTGTTTTTGTATCTAGATATGCCTCTACTCGCAAAATCCATCAGCAATCGGCATAGGCCTGGTATCAATATTTATGACATGATGTTCCACAGGCTTAGACTACTGTTAACTGTTGATACAGGCCTATAAATACACATATAGCCTGCAATTCCTACATGCACAGATGTAGCCTACATACCGGTCTGATTCTGTGCCGCGTTTTACCGAATAATTGGAATAAGCCTTTACAACAAAACTCACAAAATTATAAATCTCATAATATGGGCATTTTCGAATTTATACTTTAATATTTCTCTAATAATTTACGCCAATCTCTAGTAAACGCCGCAGGTGAGAGGTCAACGTATTAATAAGCATGAGACCTAGCTTTGATATAAAAGAATGTACATGGAGGAGAATGACTTTGCATGGGTATGGGACGATCCTTATAGGAGAAGATGGCTCAACCTACTTTTGGGCGTTAACACCGTTTTTAGAAGTAGGCCTACCTAAAGTAGCATAGTTGCCTGCTTTTAATGATGACTCAGAGACAGACTACTCATCCTGTTTCTGGCGGTTGCTGTAACTGTATCATCGAGATAAAACTCATATCATGACTGACTAGGATAAAGTTTTTGGTATGTTCCACCTTAAAGTGATCATTGGAAGGTTGCACCGTTGCAATTGCAATAGACAATAGGCCTTACTTCTTTCTCTATCTTGTACTCAAAATCAAATTTACTAAGACTTAAAATCGTTTTGGACAACTAACTTATAATTGACCAACGTTGTTCGGAAAATCGATGTAATCGTAATTGTGTAATTAATAACAACTTTTGAAGAAAATTGTAATTGTACTTGCAAAGTCACACATGTAATTGTAATTATAATTGTAAATGTAAAAGTTCATCTGTAATTGCAATTGTAATTGAAAAAATAATGTGTAATTGTTCAAACCCTGGTCGGAAGTGGTCTCTAAAACCCCCAACAGGGTCCGAAGTGGCGTTGATGCCGATGCGTGCTGGAGGCAATGGTGAGGTTCATCACTCTGCGAAATGTAGACGAGCCGGGCACACAGCTGAGAGGTGCTGCTCCTGGAACGAGGGTATAGTCTGTCATCGCTGCAAAGGGGCAGGGCACATTGTCCGATTATGTCCACCAGGTTCAACTGACGTAAAATGTTGCCGATGTGTAGAGCTAGGACATTTTGACGCTAAATGTAGAGTTGAGCTGTCGTCGGGAAACGGTCAACAGGGGTCCTAGGCGCCTGTGGATACCAGGAAGGACTAAAAGCGCCTGTTGAGGTCAGCGGTGTTCTTGTCGGAGGGATGGCTGCGAAATCCATGCAGAACCATTCGGACTGCTGTTTCTGCTGAATTTTTGAATCGGAGTCGCATTGGTTGGCAACCTCTCGTTTCACAGGAGCACCTAATTTCAGGTCCAACAAAAGTGAACGTCAAGTGAACCCGCAGTTTGATTAGCCCAATTATGACTGTTGTTTATCTTGCGGGGTCAGCATCCGCGTCAGACTTGCAAATTTAGGAATGCCACTTGTCATAGCTGTTCACGTCCCGGACGATGCATTCACGATGCACTGGTGGCATTCACATTGACTCCGTCCATGTCGAACATTCTGAAGTTGAATCCATTTTTAGGAAAGCCAGACCATTAGCTCATGGGCTCAGAGAACCGGTTAGACGCATCTTAGATGGGTGTGTCGAAGACGGAGCGGCTACTAAGCTTTCTAGTGTAAGATGGGCCACGCCCATAGTTACGCCTTTGAAGCGCGACGGTAGACCACGGGTCTGTGGAGACTATAGTGTGACAATAAATCCAATGCTGCTTCATCAATCGTCCATCGGAACCTGAGGACATCTTCTAAAACTTGAAAGATCCATGCCCGTACATCAAGATTGACCTAAAAAACGCTTTCTTGCAGGTTCCTTCAGATGACTCAACTAAAGAATTGACAACTCTCAATACTCCATTCGGTTTGTACGCTTTGAAATCTCTACCTTTTGGTTGGCACGTCTCTTCCAGTGTCTTCCAACGGGTAATGAACCAAGTAATTGAAGGTTTGGATAACGTTGTTTCTTATCAAGACGACCTTCTTGTCTTTGGTCGCAACAAAGATGAGCACGATGCTTCAATCCAGGCATTGCTCGAAAGACTGCTTGCTGCATTACAATGTCCGCTTGAACAAAACAAAATGTTCAATCAGTGCTCCCACAAATCCGCTATCTTGGTTGCCGCTCATTTCTAAGAATGGAATTCAGCCTGATCCTTCTAATTCGAACCCAATCCAATGTCCGCCCGGGATCCGACCAGTGAGGCAGAGTTGTAATCGGTCTTGGGATGTCTCCAATTTTATAGTCGTCTTCCTAATTTTGCACACCTGGCATCGCGACTCTTTGACCTCTGTAAGAAAGATGTGGATTTTCTATGGGAACAGCAGCATCATCTAGCTATGCGCGAATTAAAGGAACTTATATTTTGTAAGAAATTGAAACCTTTCTCTTTCAAAGCCAGTGATACTCGTCTCGTATGTGGTGCGTCAGAGCACGCTATAGGCGGAATGTTGGAGCAGAATGGTTCACCCATCGTTTGCGTCTCTCGGAAGCTGAGCGCCTGTGAGTCTGATATTCGCAGACACAGAAGTAGTGCCTTTTTTCCATCGCTTATGTTCACTAAGAAGGCTCACAAGTTTCTTTTCGGTTTGGAATTTACAATAGTTACCGACCATCGGTCATTGGCGCACATCTTCAATCTCTCAGGGTCCATTTCGAAGGCCATATCAAACACGATGCAGCGTTGGTCTGCTCACCTATCGACTTACTCCTATGATATCGAATTTCAAGAAAGGAAACGTATCCCGCACGCAGATTTTCTGTCACGGTTTCATTCTACCGGGTTCGTTCATTCTACCCAACCTTTGCCAGTCCAGTCGGCTCAGCTAACAGAAGAAACGCATAGATATTACGGGCCAGTTCTGCGGGCGGTCAAACACGGCTGGTCGTCTAAGGCAACTCGCCGATTCCAAGATCTGCATAGAATTAGAGATGAACTTAATATTTCCGTTGAGGGACATCTTAAATTACGTGATTGTACCGTTATTCCCCCGAAGCTTCGAGAGACTTTACTCCAGCACCTTCACATCGGCCACATCGGTATTGAAAAGATGAAAAGCCTTAGCCGAATGCTATGTTGGTGGAGCTCCATCAACGCCGACATCCATCGTTTTCTGCGTCCACCAAGACTAGAAATTCACCCTGCGATTGGGAGACTTGGTCCAGTTGTTACGCTTGCATGCGGAGATTTCACGCGCATCATGCGGGAACCTTCCTAGGAAAGTATCACTGCCTTGTCGTAGTCGACTCCTTCTCTTGTTGGCCAGAAGTTTTTCTGACTTCTGTTATGAACGCACAATTTACAGAGCGTTGTCTCCGTTCCCTTTTTGCTAGAGAAGGGGTTCCGAGCGTGATCGTCACGGATAACGGTTAGGCAATCAAATCAAATGGTCAAGCGGAAAATTTGATAAAAACCTTGAAAAGCCATTTCCGCAAATAGACATCGACCTTGAAAGTTTCTTTCAAAATTTCCTGTTCGAATATAGATGAATACGGAACATTCGACCAATAAAGATAGACCAGCCAGCCAGCCTATTTTGAAACCCGGTTTTCGGGCGTTCGAGAGTTCTCTTTCAGCGTGGAAACGACCTTCGCTTCTGTGAAGGAGTGGTCATTCGTTCGTTGGGGAAGAAAATGGCAGCAATCATGGACTTGCGCGACGGAATAGTTCATCGACGCCATATCGAACAATTGCGCTTTCAACGAGAACCTCGTAGCGGGTTCCAGGGAGAAGCGATGAGAGACGATCCACCGACGGAGAAAGTGGACATCAGCCCTTCGGCGCGACCCGAAATCAAGTGTGAGGCGGAGGACAATTTCGTCATATCGGACGAATCAAGAAGGTACGAATTCCCCGCAGAAGATGCCAACAGTTCGGTCGACCAGCCTACGGAGGCTACGTTGGTGAAGAATCTTCTGTATCGATGGCTCCGGTGGATGAAACACGATACAGAAGGTTCGGACGCGTTTCGAGAAGGCCTGACAGATTGGACGTGACTTTTTGCACTGAACCCTACGCTCCAACAAAAGGAGGAAGTGTTGTGACGCTTTGCTTAGTATTTGTTTAAATTACGATTGGTTGCGATTTGTTTATATTGTATGCGTTTTGAATGACACATTCGATTATTGTGAAGCGGAAGTAGATATCTGAACCTCTGAGACTCGGAGGCTACGTGCCGAACTACAAAGCGAAGGCGTCCATACGAGAGGAGCTTGAAGGCAAGGTGGATCAATGGATTTGCAATGGCTGGCTGAAACCTTACACAGGCCCGGTGAAGGCAGTTGAACCTTTGATGACGGTGCAGCAACCGTGCAAGAAGAAAATCAGGCCAGTGTTGGACTTTTGGAGGTTGAGTGACTTCGTCAAGAGTTACACGAGCGATAGTGATGTGTGTGAGGAAAAGATTCGTTCCTGGAGTTTTTTCAGTGAGAACGCTTAACCTTAACTGTTGAACCTTTAAGACTCTCATCTGCCGCTGCATGTTGAACCATCCTTGTGAGGAGGCTTTCGGAGCCGTGGTCCAGCTACAACGGCTTCGACCCAAGACCCTTCGACATACTACCGGGCCCCCAACACGAAACCGAACAAGAGACTTTCACAGGATGATGTACACCCGATGTCTACTGCGACACTACAAATCTGTCGAAGTCTACTTGGTACCTCTTCTTTTGAGACAAGATCACAGGAAGCACATACACTGTATATAATCAATGGAAGCAGACTGAGGTTTTCGGTAAAATGACATTTGCCTGTGTTTTCTTTGATAAAGTGAGAAGTACTTCGGCGTGTAGAACCATCTCTAGGTCATGCAGTTCATACTGTTTAAGAAGATGAACACATTTTGATTAACACATTGAAAAACACATTTATTTATCAAATCGTTATTTTGTCATAAAACATTATTATGATTAAGCTTCAGCTGGAGCTTCTCAAGTCTTTAAACACATTTTCGCACATATCACTGATTAGAGGCATAAACACATGCAGGATAGAAATTTGACTACCATGTTGAAAATTTTGACAGGGTGACTGAGCTGGTGCTTCCCGCTTAAAACTTTTTATGAAGCATGAGTCGCAGAGGGAGCCATGAAAATTATCATTACTTATATGTGACTGATAGAGTCATCAAAAGGGCTTCTTCATAAGTGTTTCGATATTTCCATGGACGTCTCGATATATTATTGGGGATAAGGACGCGACACTGTCATTAATGGTGTACCGTTGGTGGTCTAACATTTCATCTATATTAATTTTCCTTTTGATCCCATATAGACCTTTATGCTCACACAATTCAATTTGTAAGGTAATGGCATATTATCAACAGAATTTTATGTATACATTAACTGATTACATAATTAATGTGTATACTATATGCCCGACATTGGCTTAAAATCTCTATAAATCACGAAATAAAAACATCGCAACTATTTCATCAAATTCTAAGTTATTACGACATACCATTATCAAAAGTCAAAATCATGGGATGTAGACAATTTTATTTTGTTGATCTCAACTTCTTGATCTTCGTTTCGGAAGACGGGTTGCTGGAACCCTGCTCCCTCACAAGCTTCTTACTCATGATATTGAACAAGTGTCCAACAGATCTACGAACAATAGGTATGAATGAATTATCAGACATGCAAGTATCTGAAATCGATACAGATCTCACATTTTAACAGATAAGCCACACACATATTTCCTGAAAGCAAGCCCTGGAATTTACAGTTTTCAGAAGAATAGAGAACATTTCAGGTGAGTCTTTCAGTGCTGCAAAACATTTATAGGCAATTGAGACAACTGAAAATAGATATACAGTGGGTTTTCTCAAGCTACCACGGCTGACATTTCGCAAAAATTCGGTTACTGTATCATCAAATTCCACATCAGGCAAAAAATCGAATTGGGTGTCAACAGGAGATTATTGCAGTTAACACTTAACAGACAAAACTTTCGCAATAAATACCCACTGATAAAGTACAACAAGTTCAATTCATTATGTTCTAGAAGTTCGATCATCATCAGGCCGAGTATGAGTCAATATATGAATGTAAAACGTTCACATTTTCAGAATCCAAAATAGAGTCATCAACCACATCTGTGACAACATTTAGGTCACGAACATTCAGACCCGTATGTTTCAAAAGTGAAACAATTTTTATTCGTCACTCACTCTCGATCAGTTGCATATATCCTATGGAAAAAGTTTGCTCCACTCATCTTGTCGAAGCCTACCGAATCTCTGTTCCAATGGATCACTTTGTGCGTGACCCAGCAAGATGAACCGATAATCATAGGTCATTTAAACAGAGAAAAAGGCAATCTCTCTCAGCAGACGAACACATCAATACACATGCAATAAGAGTCTCACTACTTACACCACAGTTTGCGGATAACTAACATGGTTGAAACATTGTTTGAAACTCATTCACTCATTTTTCTGCAGTTTCCAATCGTAGGAGACGTTATGGGCTCACGAAGATCGTCACTTTGTATGAAGCCCTACAGATGCTAGCCTGTCTTAACATTGATGATTTTCCATATATCACAAATCAGGCGCACGAATTTGGCGGTCCAAGTCCATTCACTTCTTTCAGTTGAAGCCATAAAATTCTAAGGCAGACGCAAGTTTGACTCATGAAAAACAGCACAATGCTAGTTTCACACGAAGTTTCGCTGAGTAGATGTCGGTGAAATTACTGATGGAAAAATGTCGATGGGACCTACCGTAAAGTGAATACCACTCTCCATATCATACAATGCTTTGATGTGATGTGAAACTAGCTTTTGGTTCCACGGCAAACTGAACAACTTCATTCCGTTGAAAGTTGTTGTACCGATTTTTGAAATTATGATAGGATCAATCAGCAGGTGCAGACGCTTCGAGTTTATCAATCGGATGAGTTACTGTCGATTCCAATTCACATACCATCACAAATGAAAGATGTCATCAACGTTTCGATTGGCCGGATTATTATCAAGCAATGGAATCGACAAGAACAAAAAAATCCAGCTCTATGACACATCTCCATAATATATCTAATACTTTTCAAAGACTCAGGAATGTTCAGCGTAGCTCCTCCGTAAAGGTGTGAAAGAAATCACATCACCAAAACTTTTGAAGAGAGCGATTTGATCATAAAAGTCAAAACAGATGAAGCTGGCTGTCCATCGTCAGTTAATCCAACAAATTTTCCATTGGAATAATCGAGGGATGTTGTATATACATATCCTTCATCATAATATCAAAGACACAACAGAATTCATATATCATTTAAGGATGCTCGTCCGTTTGAATTAAGTAATATTCCATCCGTTTCTGAAGTATCACGTTTGGAAATTTCGATGTGAATTCTCCTGAATCGTTCGAATCGATGGCAATATAAGACCAGCATCTTTCAAAGATAAGTAACACGAAGATGAATGATTATGCCAAATTAATACTTTTGACAAGAGTATCATACTTGAAAACTAGTTGAGCTTTAGTCTTTTGAGAACAGGCAGAGACCATGCTGATCAGAAAGAAATTGTAAGGTATCTGTAGTGTTCTTCGTCCATAATATTGTTAATATTGACAATCATTTAAACATATTCGTAAAATTACGGACAAACCTGTTGATTCACGTCGACCAGAGTACCAGCGAAGAGAAGATAAACAGATTGAGGAAATCACTAAATGTACGTACACTACACTGTAATATTCCATAGATGAAGAGAGACTGTCATTACAGATAAATTCCATTTTGGTTGAGCTTCAAAACTGAGATCACTGTAAATCTTGACTGATCAAATCGATAATAGGCACTGCTCATGTTTAATAGAAAAATAAAGAGAAAAATTTCTTCGCATCCACAGCTTGATGAAAAACCCTTTGGCTTTGTCATACAATCATTGAATTTGTGAATTCAAGTCTACTAATGAAGAGAATCCGGTCACTTTCGAAGAAATCGTCGATGCAGTTTGAATTCTGTCGTTTTCATTTCTATAAACGAGCCGACGCAGTTGAATTTAAGATGTACATCTCCCGACGAATGTAGTACTTTGCCGAAGTTAAATAAGATGGTAGAATTAGGAAATAACGTTTGGATATACACCTTTCTTCAACCGTTTACGTTGTAATAATCCTCGATCTCTTCTTGGATTGCTGTCACATCTGATGAGATGGCAGTAATCAGATAGTGCGAAGTGCTTAGAGCAAACACGACTGTTGCTTCATTCGGCGTGTAGTCTTCTCGTGTGAATTTTTCGAGTCCAAAGTAAAGTATTCTGCGACATCTGATGGAAAACGATGAAAAGACACAGCACCTGTTTAGATTGATTATATCCACTGTCACAAGCCGGGACACTAGTCAAGTCGGCATGGCGTGCGTCGAAATCTCCGTTAATGCGAGTAAATGGTGGACGACTTGACGAACTGCGATGCTTTTTCATGGTAAATGCTCGGGAAATTCGACACACCTTGCTCCAATAGCTTCAATCCATTGGAACGGACGAAGGCTCGGAACAATAAGTTCTATATACCAGCTGCCGTGTGTGATGAGAGCGTGTGTATCTGTGGTTGTGATATCATATCGACCATGGACAGCGGGCAACGAAAACACACAGGTTGACAGTTTTGCAGTGAGAAGACTATCGTGAACCACCAGATGAACTAATTTTCTTACGCCTGCCAAACTTCCTTTTATAATGATGACCTGGAGCAACCAACATTATCGAGAAAAACTTGTGCGCAATAATCTGAATTCTTTCGAATCTGAAGGAATCGTGGCGATAGAGCCATTTTGGCTGGAATCCACATTCATACCCGCAAGTGCGACCGCACGACTTTTATTCTAGCTCTCTGTAATTGTATTAGGAATTCCTTTTTGCCCACATAACAAGTTCCTGTATGACTTACGTTGTATGGATCCTGTAGTTCCTGTAATGCTGCCATCGCTGATCGAATTAATCCGCACTTCTAGTGGCACTGTCATACAAATGGAGTCTGAGTGTACAATACAGCAGTGGCAGGCGCTCCTACGAAACAATCACCTCCTAGGTGATTTACTTAGACCACCAAACGGTACAGCCATGAAAGAAGTGTCGCGTCCTTAACCCCAATAAATATATCGAAGAACGTCCATGG